>JANRGW010013523.1:4477-26427 GCA_024733675.1 Psilopsiagon aymara
TGGAGTATTGTGTGCAGTTCTGGTGTCCTCAACATAAAAAGGATATGGAACTGTTGGAACAAGTCCAGAGGAGGCCACGAGGATGATCAGGAGACTGGAGCACCTTCCGTATGAAGATAAGCTGAGAACATTGCTATTTTTAAGCCTGGAGAAGAGAAGGCTGCATGGAGCAGCCTTCCAATATCTGAAGGGGGCCTATAGGGATGCTGGGAGGGACTCTTCATTAGGGATTATAGTGATAGGGCAAGGGGTAACATGTTCAAACTTAAAGAGAGGAAGTTTAGATTGGATATGAGGAAGAAATTCTTTACTGTGAGGGTGGTGAGGCACTGGAACGGGTTGCTGAGGGAAGTTGTGAATGCTCCATCACTGGCAGTGTTAAAGGCCAGGTTGGATATAGCCTTGGGTGACATGGTTTAGTGGTGTCCCTGCCCATGGCAGGGGGGCTAGACCTGGAGTATCTTAAGGTCCTTTTCAACACTAACTATTCTATGTTTCTATGACACTGAAGACTGTAACATTGAGATGCTGCATAGGCAACCTTAAATGAATATTTTTTAATTATAAAATTTTAAGTGCTTACTTTTGCCAGCTCTGCACCTTTAATGTAAATATGCCTTTAAATAGTTCACCTAAGTATAAAGACCACAATACCATTTGCAGGCCATTACAATTTCAGCACCATTAGCAAACAGCCTTACACTGACCTGATGCTAGATTTACTTGTGTTTGTACAACCAGTGTGCCATTTTGACAGCTGCCTGAAATTCAAATCCCTTTGTCAATACTCTACACCACCTGTGATACAAATTTGAATTAATCCTGATTTTCATTGCTTACTTACACTTTTTGAGTAATGTAAGTGACATGTGTCACAGCAAATCCTGCTCACTGTGGAAGTCAGCTGTATATCTGGCACTACTTTTAGGGGAGAGAAAATGTTATCTGTTTAGAAAATTTCATACAAGGTGTCTCTCCTTGTGCCTACCTCTGTGTGAAAAAAGCAAAAGTCCTTATTCTGGTAATCTTTTGTGGGTTTTTAATGTACATGTTGAAGTTACAGCTTCTGTGCAACACTGGAGTTGGGTTCACTTGACTTTTTCAGTCGAGGTTCCCAGCCATAAAGAAAATAAATCATCTTCAGTTCAATATCTTATTTATTTTGCAGTGAAGTAGATGTGACATTGTTGTGAGCATTGCTTGGGATAGCACAGTCCATTACCAGCATGCCTGAATCCAGATACTGTTTCTCAATATCCTATCAGCTTTTTAAATTTGCATTAGTTTTCATTTATGTTACTTTGTGTGATTACTATGGCAGGGGGTGACTGATGCATGAAATAAAAAGCTGTCAAATTCTTGAGGAAGTGCTCAGCACAATGACACATGTCTGCTTACCGTATTCAGAGAGTTCAAATGATATTCTTCTCAAGTGAGAAGCACTGAAACAAATGAGTGTCACTTCATAGGAGTGACTTGGAACATACTCAAAACCACAAAAATCTTGTGTGGATTTTTCCTATGCTTTGGGTTAAGATGAAATAAATGCAAGATCAGTTTATCCTGCTATGAATTAATTTCTGCACATGGATGTTGCCTGGGGAAGTTGTAATCAGGATTCCATAAAATGGAGTACTGACTAAACTCTTCAGTGTGGGAAAATAGACAATTCTGGACCATATGACCTGTAGGTATGTAAAAAACTCTTATGTGGAGAAGGTCAATAGGATGATGATTTACTGCCTTTTCCAGTGCAGGAAATAGGTGGTATCAAACAAAAGGAGAATTGAAAGCAAGTGGAAGAAAGTGTTTTTTGACAATTCACGTAGGGAAGATGTGAGACTTCTTGTCAGAAGATACTATGAGTGTTAAAATTCTGCATGGATTCAAAGGATGAATGGACAAGCCCCTAGGAATGAAATCATTTGGGTGTTACTTAGATGCATAAACCCCATTTCTGATTTGAGTTGTCCTGTAAATGTTTAATGCCTGGGATTGTATCAGGAAAAGGTTGAATTTATGTTTGCTCAGTTGACTCAATCTTCCCCAGGCTCTCTGTTGCCATCGAAAATAGGTCGCTGGACAGATGGACCTTCAGTCCCAACCATTACAACTGAATTAATTTTAGTGAGTTGCACTGTCTCATGATGCCTTTTACTGTACATTTTATGAATTATGATAATTCTGTCATGATTTTGATCATGCTCAACTACAAAATACTGCACCCATGCCACAGCTGTAATTATTTGTATCAGTGAAGTACTCAGATCCCAGAAAAGGATTGAATCCCATTGTGCCAAAAGCTGTGAATACGAGCACAGCAGAAAGAGCAGTTTTGTCCCACGTAGCATAAGGGGAAAATTAGTTCCAACCACAATTTTATTCGATCCAGAATGACTGTTCAGAAGGACTCACACTGCTGTTTCAACCCATAAGTCTTCGTATACAGTAATAAAGCAGAAGCACAGGTTCTGATTCAGTTGTATCACTTTCACATGACTAACACAGTAAAACAAGTGGACTTTTTCATGGTTTACAGTATAGTAAACAAGAGAATAAGGATCATTTCAGGAACGAGAATTAGGTATTCACTTCACTCCTACTTAGAATAACTGTCATAAGTGTTTTTATGGCAAAACACTTAATTCTTGTTTTAGATCCTGACTGTTATTTCTGACGTTGTTCAACTATTTTCTTTTTATCTATACTATGCAGATCTGACTAAATCTAAGAAGGTGAAGTTTGTCTTTCCCTGGGAAAAGTAGAATGTTTAAAAATTCAGGATCTTTGCTACAGATTTCATATTACCTGACTTCAACTTTTTAAAATTATTATTACTTAGGGTTAAGAGAAAGGAGGAATACTGCAAAAATGTTGTCATTCTGACAAATTCTGAACATCAAAACAGTGATTAGATTTAATGAATGGATCTGATTTTCAATATCTTCTAATGCATGTAGATTACACATCAATGATTTGTTAATTTAAAGTGGAATAAGGGCACATTTCAGTGATACAGCTGAGACAGTGCAATGTCTCCCTGTGGCAGAAAATGGGCCATCCTGCTCCTACCAGCTGCTGCTGATTTGCTTGTGCCAGATCTGGTACCCAGTGGTCCCTATCAGGAGTTGCTTTGTTTCACTGAACTGATGGAAAATCAACACACCAAAACAAGTGTGTGCATTCTGCAAACTTAGCATATTAAATCAGCTCAGTGAAAGCACAAAGATGGGTACCAGGGGCAGTTCTTATGTGGTGAGAGAAGAGTTGGGGAAGGTCTGGGAGGAAAGAGGACAATACTACTCTTTATATACACAGCAAATAATTAGGTGGATAGAACTGTACCATAGAGATATAGAGAAACAGGGTTCTGGCAGGTTGCAATGCAATCCTCACGGTATTTCATACACAATTTCACATACTAATTAATTATTTTATCTAAAGATCCCATGGGACCCAGAGAAGAAAGATGCCCTGTGGTGTAGATCCAGCCAATCTGCTCTGGATGAAGACACCAGGTTGGTTTGATTATTTTGCTGTAGGGACAGGGTTCTATCCACGTGTACTAAGCAGCTTAGGCCAATATATTCACATTCTGGGTGGACTGAAAATAGCTTTCTTTGTAAAGAAACTATTAAACACTGGTTTAAGGCTAACCCTTATAGCCTCATCAGTCTGTTATTCTAGATTCATCTTCCATCTATTCTGTGATTGAAGTTGTCCCAATACTGGGTCTACATTTAAAAGCTTATTTATACATGTTTCAAAATAGTGTTATTTCACCAGTTCAGTGGTTTAATATTAGCTTCTGCAAACAAAATATGTATCAGAAGTCACAGAAATGCTGTTTCTCCCCTTCTTTCTGTCACTCTTATACAGACATGGAGTGATTTAAGGAGTAACCTTTCTATGTGCATTGTGTTGAGATTTGAATCTACTCAAAATTTATGGACTGAGAGCTTCTAGACTTCTTTTGTGAGAGACTACCAGCATTTCTGATATAAGATATAGTTGTCACCAACCCACAGGTTTGCTTCAAACTCAGGCAGCCAGCAGATTATGTTGATTCTTTTCCCCTTTCAACACCTTGATCATGAATATGATTCTCTCACATCTCCTTCATTCAGGAAGAGCTTCTGTCTGACTGTTGCAGTTGTCATTGGTGATCAAATCGCAGCATCTACGTTGTCTTCTTCAACTCCCATCCCCCCCCTGTGGCTGAGTAAGAGAGTCAGTATGATGACTAAGGGCAGTAAAACTCATTTTCTCATTTTGCTGTGCTTCACCAGGCTGGCTTGTTATTTTTAAGCCTCTCTTCTATACGATGGCATACTCTTGTCCCCATATTTCAGCGTCTTCCAGGGGAGCATTCCCGCACTTCTCTGATACTACGTTGCCCCCTAGTGACAAATACTTCGCTTCTCTCATGCTTCATTCCAGCTCTTGCAATGCTGATTTCTTTTCTTGCAGCATTCCCAGTTATTTGGGTCTAGAGTTTTCGTTTCTGTTTCAGCTGGGTTTTAGAACATGCTCTTTTCTATGCTGGAAAAAAGTTTCTTCAGCTGGGATATTAGTTGAGACAGGCTCATTTTGGCTCCAGTCTGAAAGAAGCACCCAAGTTTCTGCGCTGCTCTCAACCACAGCTGCTTATATATGATAGACTGAGTTCACTCAGTCAGGATTTATGCTGCAGAGCTTTGTTATTGCAGAAATGACCAGTGACCTTGCCTCCATCAGCATGATGGCAGGTCATGATATTTGACGATACTACATGACACTACATACCAGTGATACTTGGTATGTAGAAAATTCATAGCAAAAGGTGTGTCAACGATGAGTGAAAACATATTGATTTAATCCGATTCTCTCATCTAATAACCTAATTCCTCCACCTTGCTTTTCCAATATCAGTACTTCAGAAATAATTGGCAAGACATTCTTCCACACACTAATAGACAGGTTTGGAAATGTGAATCAAGTAACTATCCGGATGATGTGGGGGTTTGAGCCCTCACCCTAAGAGCTTGGTAGATGTCTCATGCTACAAAGCTTGATCAAATCCTGAGCTTCCTGTGCAGAAGAAAGGGATGAGCATTGGTAAGAAATTTTATTTAGGCTAGCAAAGAATTTTTAGTCCTGGATGTACCTACAGCACCAGACTGAAGTGAGGAGACCTCTGCAAACTCCTCACCTCTTCGCCTGTGACTAAAGAAGGATCATGTGCCATGTGCTTCTCATGCTCCTTAATATAGTTGACTTTCAATGTCACTCTCAGTCAGTCTTTGGAGGGAGAAGGGAAGGCCAGAGAATGCTACCATGGCACCTACGAATTATTTCTGTGTTTAAAAAGGCATGTATCAACTAGAAAACACTGGAGGCAGAATGTCACCTGTAGCTCCTGATTAACTTACTAGGATGGGTTAGACTCTGACTTTGGCTTTAACTGAATTCATCCAGGTCCTTTTCACTTAACGTCCATTTAGCAGGCTTTTATAAAACCAACAGAGAGATCTCCTGCGTTCTTGAGGAATGATGTGGTAGGAGCTGCTCACTATTCCTTCTGCATAAAGAAATAATTCTGATTTTACTCTAACGTGAGAATTTGCACTGCTTCTTTCACTTAGGGTTCTAATTCACCATAATTCTGCACATTAAGGTAATAGCCTTTACTTTGGTTTTGCTTCATTTAGTTTCCAAAGGCACTAACTTCTATTGAGACTTCCTGAAGCCATGTCACCAGTACATGCAATGACTGGACTACACAATCCCTCAGAAAAACTGTTCTATGGGCTCTGATCAGGTCCAAAGTGTGTTATTCGGTTAATGAAATAGAACTTGTTCTTGCTTGGCTCGGACTCACTGATTCCCTTTTTTTCCATGATCAGCTTTTAGACCCACTGTTATATGAAGAGCCTGCACAAGTTTTGAGGATAGTGGAGGGCATTACCAGAAACCACTATATACATTAACGTACCAGTCCCGCACTAGTGAGGAAGCAGCAGGATGGAGAGCACATGGATTTTCAGATACTGAACATGAGGGTCAGCAAGGTATCCTCAGATTTTCAGGAATAGGCTCTGGAACTTTTCATTATGACCCAACAAGCAATCATCTCAGTGATCTGTGCCAAGGCAGTCGTAACTAACCGCTACTGGGGTTTGAGCTGTTCTGGTTTTGGTGGTTGGCTTGTTTATTAAAAGAAACAATAAAAGTAGATCTCTTAGTATACGATTGTTTTTCATTGGCTTATTCTGGGGGAAAATGACAGATGCTAACACTTTCTAGGACTGTGGAAGAGTTGCTTTAATACACTAGTAATCTGAAGTCACCACCTGATGAAAATGGACAGTAACCTTTGCTATCATCGGTAGGCAAGGAGCAGCTGCCCTGCACACATGGTCTTGAAATACATATACAGTGCATTATTAAGCAGGGTTTGCCTACAATACAGGGTGACTTTATACACAGCCTCTCTGCTCCTTCTGGCTTTTTTTCATGACATTATGTCACTTTCTCCCAGTAATCTGGGCAGCCTTCCTTCTAGTTTCAGAATTCTAATATACAACTGTATTGTTTCAGAGGTAAAAGATACTATTAGCAGTCCTGATAAAGATATGCTACTGAAAACAACATGAGCTGTTGCCAATTTCTATACGTCTCTGCTGGTTTGCTGCGTAACATTATTCTCTGTGCCATGACATTTACTGCTGCTCCTGAAGGAGATGCTGCATGTGGTTGCCAGAGATGCTATTGGAGAACATCACCATTTACGACTCCGCATGGATGCTACCAGAGAGGAAATTTAACATTGTTTGCAGTAACCAGATCATAGTTCTTAGAAGACTGGATGGTGGCAACAGCAAAGAAGCACAAAAATTCCAGCCCTCTGCCTGAAAGGGAGACAAACGTTTTCATGAACATAGGAATTAATATGGAAGTGTTGTAGAACTGGGGCTTAGGCAAATTTGTTTTCCCAAACAGATTCATCCATCCTTAATCAGCAGCCCCAGCTGTCCCTGCTGGGAAAAGTCTGCATCCCTTTTTCTGCTTGTCCCTGGCTGTACTGAACTGGCATTTCCAAAAGTAATTACCTCATGAAGTGCATCCAAACACCCAGAAATACTAAGAATTGCTAATTCAGTGCCAGCTCCACTGACTGACCATGCTGAAAGTGCCGGTTCAGCTCAGCAAGTCCTGGGGTGACAAGGGAAGCCAGGTCTTTGCCAACAGGGACAGGCTACTCAGGAGCTGGATAGAGAAGTGGTGGCTGTCTCTTTCTAAAATGCAGATAGAAGACATTGTCTCAAGCTACACGTTAGAGAAGTGCAATATAAGAGAAAGAAAACTTTGCGTGTGTGTGTGTATGCATGGACAGTGGCAGCTATGGACACACCTAATCATGTAACACAGCACTAAGCAGCTGGAAAATGAACACTTTTCTTTACTGCAAATTATTTTTAGTGGCAACATTCAAGTATTTCTTGAAATAATAAGTTGATTTGCAGCTGATCAGCTGCCTTGGTTGAATTTAACCTATAGCTCAAAGCAGAGATACATTAGAATAAGGAAGTAGGCTACAACACTAAAATCAAATTCCATTGCAACCAAAGGATGTTTACTCAGGAAATTGAAATATTGTCTCTTTTCCACAGTACTTTACCATACCAGAAGTCATGTCTACCCTTTTCAATAAACTATTTCAAGATGGCCTGTTGCAGCTGATATACATACAAGTAACTTCATGTCTGTTCTTCTATTGCTACTTCCTGTATATTAAAATCAAGATAATCTATAGTTGAAGTACTATTGATGTCTACTCTTTGCCTAACATTATGCACAACATTAAGATATATTATCTTTCATCTTGAAGGATCTCAAAGTGCAGTACTGTCTGTAACTGAAATTACTTATTCTCCACTGAAACTCAGCTGTCATTGAGAGAAGAAAACAGCACTTGTTAATTCATTCTGCTCTTACCTCTTGTGAGCTACAGGGAGCTTCTCTAATTTTGAGCTTTTATCAGTGCTGTCTATGCATTATTATTTTATTAAGATTGAAGTGGGTAAGCACTAGTACCTTACACAAATATCTTTTATTCATTATCATACTTTTATTCATTAAGGGTGAGTCATTTTACATTTCTTATTACCATCATCTTTCCAGCACTTAAATGTGGCTAACAAAAGCAAAATGCAGCTTCACAGTGCATCTAACATGATGAAAAAACAGTAGAATACTAGCAGGTATCTCTGACATTGACTGTTAACAACATATACACTGTTTTGCCTCAGATGCCCTGTTGCTGAATCTAGTTCTGCAGAGTACATTAATTTTGTCCAGTGAATGAATACACACATCAGTTAGGCTGAGTATATCCTCTTTTCTGCTTGAGGGGCTGCTGGGAGCAGTCCTGCAGTGAAATCTGGCTGGGAGAACTATTCCAGCTATATAATAACAGATATCATGGCACATGGCCAGCTTACCCACTCCTTTGCATCTGCATGGTGGGATTTACATGTCTGTAAGGTACACAGTAAAACACTGCAAAATCCCTTTGTCTAGGTGAAATGACTAAAGTGCAATAATTCTGTCTACTCAGTAGCCCAGCTAATTGTAGTTAATACATGTAAGGTAGTTTTGCTTTCATCTACATCTTCTGGATATCATTAGTCTCAATGGGAAATGGGCAGTATTGCCTGTGAGGTCTATACGGCCACAGTAGGCAAACACTTTAAATCAGATTGCAGCTCAGAATATGATGGTATCATCTGCTCTTATTTCTATTGTTTAAGCGTGATCTGCACAGTTATAATCACCTCGCAGAGGCTCAGACACTGCTTCGTGGAATTTGCATGAAAACAACAGCTGTCAAACAACAGTAATTGCAAGAAAGTACCAGGGTGAAAAGAGGCAGCTATGAATTCGCTTTGGCAAAACTAGCAAATTCATCCTTCTGTATGACCAAATGGGACAGAATAACATCTACAAGCACGTGGGTCCTCCAAGTACATTAAAGTTAGTATTAATTAAAATGCTTCTTTTCCATCTGTACTCTGCAATCCATTTCTGTCCAGTCTGCTCTATGTGAGCACTCCAGCAGAAACTTTGCAATCCAGGCATTTCCATTAAGATCCTCTTTTTCAATAACAAGATGTGGCACTCAAAGAGCAGTCGCAGCTGGAAGCAGGAAGCAACATCACTGTGGGTGCAAGTAGCCATCTGCATGCCTCTAAGCCGGTTATGTAGGGGATCAGCTAAAATACCTCAAGAACCACTGAATTCCTGGCAGTGGCCACTGGGGATGTTACGATTATATGATCAGTCACAAAGGAAGACATCCTTGGTGCCCCTAGTAAAGCAGAAATGCTGACAGAGCAAACAAAGGATGTACAAACGAGCACTTGCAGACATTCCCTGGTGGTCTGCATTTGTGCTGGTAACTTAACTGAAATGACAGACCTGGAAAGATGGGCATGGATTTCTTTCATCACACCTTTAGGACATAACTACCTATTTATTCATTGACAATTTAGGTACCTTCATCGGTGAGATCAGGTGAATATCATGTTGTTTGGGTTTTATTGCTCTTTTTTCCCAATTTACGCGACTGATAATATTTACAAGCTTATAATAGCTGCACTTTATAACGGACCAGGATTTAAACACAACATTTAAATGAAACACAGCAGGATGCTTGAGGAGGTAAGAGGCAACAACTTTAAATGGGTATCTAAATGATGCTACCAAAAGTTTGGAATGGATCTGATAATCCTTTTACACTAAATTCTGCATCTGATACTTTTCATTATGCTCATTGAATATCCTTTTATTTCTATTTATTTTATTTTTATAATTCTATTTTTTGTATTACATTTATTATCTTCTAGTACTATAGAATCATACCAATAACAATTTGTGAATAGTTAGATAGTCCAGACTGTGCTGGGAACCAGCAACTGAACCTCTACTTAAGCCTAAATTCAGGCTGCCAGCTTCTTTTCTGGCTGGAAAAATTTGAGTCCTCCTTGGGAAGACAATGGATATATCTTCCTGATGTGACCACCACGAAGAGGGATAGGTGCAGATGGCAGCTAGTCCTTCTGGCAAAGAAGTGCATCTGCAGGTTACTCTCCAGGAGGAGGTGCCATCCCAACTTGTAGCAGTTGTACACCAGGCCCAGCTACTGTACTGTTTGCAGTATGATAGATATAACTTCAAGAATATTCTGCATAAACCAGGCACAGTAATTGAGATACAGTAGTAAATGCGGGTACTATAGAAACATTGCACAAAAAACAGTCTCCCTACCGAATGTATTTAGTGTACCGAGATACAGTGTATTAACTACCTCCATCAGATAAATCATGGTAGCCGAGCATGTGGATAACACTAGATTTCTGTTTTGTGGGGTAAAACACATTAACTCAAACCTCTGTTTTTGGCAGAACAGTATCATGAGACCAGGGTAGACTCAGAGTACATGCTCAAGTATTTTCTGCTGTAGTATATTTTTCTTTTAGTGATCAATAACTCACCAGACTCCTCTTACCTGACTACATCTGAGCCTTATGTCAGTTCACAAGCTATTGTTCTTTTTCAGGATATGATCTTTAAAGCTTATGCACACAAAAAGGTAGTATTTTCATTGCTGGTGGGAAGTTTTGTGTATCTGTGAACAGTGTACACCGCTTGCTATGCACACCCATATAGCCGCTCTCCTCAGGCCACAAAAGTAGTAGTGCATCCATACTCTTTTTCCATGATGATCAGAATTTGCTGCTCTGTTCTTCAGTGTTCCAGATTCCTGCTATCAACTGTATTTAACTCTACATATTGTTTAAGCTTGATAAAGTTTGGTTTTGCAAGGCAAACAGGTCTCAAATCTGGAATTTGTCCAGGGTCTAAAGGCAACACAAGCTTTAATTCCTGAAAAGGCTGATGTCCTTCTGGAATAGCTGTACTTTGACCAGAGAAGCTGTGGCTGCCCCATCCCTGGCAGTGTTCAAGGCCAGGTTGGACAGGGCTTAAAAAAACCTGGTCTAGTGGAAGGTGTCCCTGCCTGTGGCAGGGGGTTGGAACTGAGTGAGCGTTAAGGTCCCTTTCAATCCAAAGCATTCTGTGATCTTATAATTATTCCCACCTTAGCAAAATCCCATAAACGTGACCTAATAGCTTTCACCCAAATAGTGTCACATGAAGCAGTTTGCACCAAGCAACTGGACTTCCACAAACCATATGTGGTCAGTGTAGCATTTTAAGTTAAATTAATTAATTAATTAAATAAATCAGAAAATGGTATTGTAAGGCTTTGCACACCTAAAAATTCTCCCTTTATTTCTATGAACAACATCATGTTTTTTCCATACCTGAAATTTAATACATTGGATTTGTTTAAATCCCATCCCAATTTAAATCCTTTTACTTTACAATTTTCTAATCTTGTCTATTTTATACAGTCCTGCTTTCTCTTATGTTTTAATTGGTCCTCTTCTGTGTAATAAAAAATGAGATAGTTAAGCTCCCATGTCTATCTTTGCTGCTCCAGCAGCCTGCTTGCACTTCCAGTGAGCCCCCCACACCTGTCTCCTAGGGCTCAAATTAATTTCTCTTTGACTTAACAGCAAGAGGAAAAAGCCAGATCCTCATGCTCAGGCCAAGCTGGCACAATCAGTCCCAAAAAACCCTCATTTTATCTTTAATGTTGTTTACTTCAGGCAGCAAGAAGCTATGATCCTTAATGCCAAAGGCTCAAAACACAGCTCTAGCAAGCACTGAGATGCTTAGTATCTGTGTCAGCTATGAAAGATACATGTGTGAGGAATAAGGTTGTTCTGTGAGCAAAGTTAAAGTGGGTTTTGATCATCTGATCAAAGAGCACTGTAAATCAACATAGGCTTTAATGTAGTGAATTTAAAGTTTTGTTCCTTCACGAGTGGAAATGACTTGCTGTATGTAGGGCAGGGCTGTTTATAACATAAGTGCACTGTTTCAATTGTCATTTTGCACTCTGTGCTGGGAGGCTTCAAAACAGTGAAAAAGCACTTGCAAATAAACATCCTTTCAACTCTGGGAGAGCTTCATCTGCTTAGGTAGGAAAGGCAAATCTGTGTTTCTAAAACTAAAACATTACGCTTTAATTTTGATGCAATATAGTTTTTCATTGAATGTAGTTAAGAGACCCTCATGACATGTGAGGTCCGTTTAAGCACCTAAAGACTTCTAAATAGGGTCTATCTCATGTTTGCTTCAAAAGAGCTTGCTATTTTCTGTGGTAGACCTATGAGATATGTTGCAGGAATTGAACACTACAAATGCCTTTCTCTCCCTATTGACTAAAAGAGAAGGTTATAGTGATTAGTGTAGATGGAGTAGAAAGACTGGCCACATTTAGCCATTGAGACCTGCATATTTGACCTTCTCAGAGTGTATGATTCTGGCTGCTAATACATCAGGGAGAGGTGTGAGTCTCCAAGGCTGATTTACTGTGCCAATGACAGGGTGCTCCCGAGTTGGCTGTCAGGGCTTTGCTTAGATTCAGAGCAGGGTTTGGCATGGGGAAATTTTCCCATGCACGTGCAGAAACTTATTGCAGAGAAACCACACATCCAAATTTCTTATGTCAATTGTAATGACACAATAACAGGTTACATAAACCCTTAATGTGATGCACCATGTTCACATGCACACTGACTTTCTCATTCAGCTTGAATCCTTCAAGACAAAGCAAAATGAAGACAGGGTCCGTGAAAGAAAATAAGGTTTAGGAACCTCATACAGGCCTTTACTTTGCTCCACAGCATGAGAGTTGTGAATGCAGCACCATGTGCTAGAGGTATAACTCAGTGTTATGACCAAGGTCTGTCTCAGTCCATGCATGAATTACCCAGAGAATTTCAGCTGCCTAATGACTGTTCTACCAGTGTTAATGCCTGTGGGAGAAATTGTTTGGAATAGCAGAGCATCAAAAGAAAGGCATATTTTTGCTTTTAACGTACAAAAATTTATTCTAAATGGTGAACAGAGAAAGCTCCATACACAGAATAGAGAGGTGGACTGTCAAGCAAAAGGAGCAGGAAAATGATTTGGGCATTAAGTTTTAAACAAAATCAATGAATCCCTATCGTGAAAATAAGATGTTTTATTGCAGAAGAGTTCACTTTGATGTCTTCAGGTCATGAGTTTATGAATGAAATGAAACAGAAAGCACCTACCCCAAAACCAAATGCATCATAATATCTGTTCTTTGAATTAACTTCTCCATGTGCTGTTTCCACTTCTAAAGACCCAAAAGAACATAGATCATTTTAGAAATCTCACTTGGTAACAAAAAGAAAACAAAGATAATGAGGACATAAAAAAATTTGTGTTCTACATTGTACTTTGTGTACATCATATTGTAACTCTAATTTTGATGGCCTCACTAAGATTTATAACTTATATGTAAAACACATTGCCATTTTTTCTACCAAGTGGCTAGTAATTTGGGATGTTCAGAAAAGACTAGCAGCAAAGCGCTCCTTTACTGTTAAGCAGTCATATCACAGGACAAGTCTACTCAGTTATGTGAATCTAGCATGTGCATTTTCATCTGCATACTCTGCCCAACCAGATTTCAATGTATTTACCTCTAATGTGCCAGACAGTAAGCAAATGGAATCAAGAATAATATGCCTACAAGCATATAAGTGTATGTATACATAGGAATTGCATTAGGAATGTATGCTATTTCCTTAAACATGGACTCAGCTTTAAGCATCTGCTGATGTGCACATAATAGAAGCCAAAGCCCTCTGCACTACTTGAATGTCCAGTTACTATCTAATGTACAAATAAACCAAATCTTAATGGCCTGTTACTGACTGAGTACTTAGCCTGGATCAGCTCCAGAATATGCTTATCTAATTATTGTGGCCAAAGTAAAGTGTGAATACCAGCCTTGCAGTAATTAATTATAGATCCATTCCAGCTTCTCTTGAAGTCAGTAACTCTTTTCAACGGACTTTCACTAGTCCTAAATAAGCCTGTAGGACAAATACAATAAGAATAAAACAGGAGAAACAAATTACTTATATTTTTAGGGTTTGCAAACACTTTTGTCAAGTTGTTTTTCAGTGAAAACACTTTAATTTAAAGTATTCCTGGCCATCCTTTTTGGTGTGGCGAGAGATGTGGAGTTTAAGTTATAAATGGGATATAAGGATGAAATTGTCATTTCAGCATGGTCTTTCTGCATAGATAAGATAATCAGGACCTGGTTCGTAGGTAGTTTAAGCTAATCAACTAAATGATCACACAGCACCTTGAGCCAGTTGGATATAGGAATTCAGCAGAACACGGTTGTTGGAAGTCTTGTCCAGCCCTGCTGGACATACCATTACAAAGACATCTGCAACAAAGACTCATCACCATTCACAGGACATTATCCTGTGCAAAGATCACACTACCTCAGGGGCATTTTCAGCAACATTCTCTCCATGAGTGTCTGTGCAACATCTAAACACATTTACTTTTGTCTCAAGGTGCATGCCTTCAATATCATTCATGTGCAGTCACATCAGCCTGTGTTCAGTCATGTGGGAAGTGAGTGTTTCTTTTACAGAAATCCATACAAAAGCTCAGGTGAAGTACAACAATCTGCCTCAGTCAGCCTTGCTGTGAAATCAAAAGCAAAGAATCAGAAGAGCTTTGTGAATATTTTTCATCCCCTCTGTTTTCAAATATATGGGATTTCTTTAAATTCTTTATTCACTGATTGCATTAAGTATCTTAAAACACTTTTAAAATAACTCCAATATTTCTACAGAGTACTAGAATAAAGAGTATTTTTATCTATGATCGTCTTAGAGTTTCAAGGATGCACACAATAGGTTATAATGGCGGAGTCAAGGTGGGAGAAATTGCCTGGGTAATAGCCTTTTTAGCTGGCATTAAAAAGCCTTCAGACCTGCAAATGGAAGAGTAGAATAGAGGGTTCCTGCTGGAACCCAAGACTAGATTGCTTAAGTAGGTAGTTCATAGTTTGTTAAAAAAGTAAATGAGAATTTGTCCTTTTTGATGCACAGGAAGAAAACTGGGAGCTTTGGTTTTTTCAATTTCATTTGGTTAATTTTATATTGGATGGAATTATTTAATTTAATATGAATCTGTTGTATTATCTATGAATTGATTTTTTTAGCAGTTTGATTCATGAGCAACATTTTAATGAGTTTTAATGGAATTAAGTCCATAATGACTGCATAGTGTAGACTTAATGCAAAGTTTTACAAAGCATAGTGACCATGTGCAAGACCTGCAGTGAATAAGGATTAGAAATCCTTACAAGATTGATCCAAATATTTTTTTGCGTTCAATATTAATTGGGCTTTCTTTCCTGATTTTTAGCTAATTGGACAAGGATTCATTAGCAAATCTTTTGCTGTGCATCCTATTTATTATTCAGTATTAAGTATTTTGTAGAATCATATTAAACTTGTCATAGTTTTCCTTTAAGGGAAAGGGACATCTTTAAAACAAAAGACATTTGCAGAATGCTGTTCACAGAAGACTTACAAATTAAATGCGATAAAAGTTAAATAATTAACAATGAGGGAAAACAATGGCTTCTTTATTTCATAGTCTTCTACCAGATGCTGATAAGAGGCAGGCAATGAATTCAAAGAACAAAAGACCCATTTAGAAAACTTTCTGGCACTCACCATTTTGAGATTATAAATGGGACAAATCAATGCAAAGGTACAGGAAAGGACAATTAGTTAATGGACAAGCAACCAGTTTTTTTTGTTTTTTTTTTTTTTTTTTTTCTATAAATACAGAAAATGAGCTTATATTGAGGCTATTAAGAAGTTCTGGATACAGTTACATTCTTCTTGCTTGCTGATACATGGAACACCAGCTCCCTGTTCAATGAACAAAACTGCTTTCACTAGTCTCTTGCACAAAACATCTTCCATTTCCTGCATGTCAGAAATACAAGTCAGCTATGCCAGTTTACCCATGTCTCCCCCAACCCTTTTTCATGGTAGTGCCTCTTAGATTTTAACTCTAACTACAGCAAAAAAGAAACCTTGAACCCTCCTTTGCAGGGTAGTAAGAAAAAAGAAAGTTTATGGTACCATTACCCCTTGGCTGGCCAGTATGGCTGGCTCGCTGGGACAGTTTCTATCAACCAGAATGGTGACATTAAGATGACCTGTCCCTCTAAGCTGCAGTATCATTTAATACTAAAGGGTCTATCTCATCCTTTTCTTTGGACTGTGACTAAAGGCATAAGGTAGCCCCCTGTAAAGATGACACAATATTTGTGACTTAGGAGTTTTAAATCACACGCTGCAAAGTGTAGCCCAGGTCCAGAACCAGTGGCATCACAGCCATGTCAATGGGATACTATGCCTTGAGTATTAAGTACAACTCAAAGGCCACTGTTCATTGGCACGTACAACATCACATTAACATGGCTGTTCCTTCTTTGGTCCTAAGGCAAGCTGTCTAGCAACACTCAGACTAATATTTGTAAGGCTTTGTGCTGTTCTCTGATCCCTGACATAACAATACATTCAGAGTTCCAAATTCAGTGTGTTTCAATCTGATATCTGGACATATGTTCAAGCTACGCCGTATAAAATGTTAATATAAAGAACTTCAAGTGAAATACACATTAATAACATGTCACAAGCATTAAATTTTTTCTGAATTCCAGCTACCTGAAACATACCTTTAAGACAGTTACCATGTGCATGCACTAATATATAAAGAAATACATTATATTGAAATATGATATATATAGGCAGTATACACACACATTCTTTCTTTGGAATCTTAGTGCATTTTTATGACATATACTTGAGGAGGTTTTGGTAAAGAAATCACAGAAGAATATTTAGTCAATCTAGAAATTTCCTAGCTTCACATAAATTCCACTTGAGATCATTTTCGGTGGGACTGGGTAGTCCCCCATACATATATACTTAGGTAGGTAGGTAGGTAGGTAGGTAGTTAGTTAAAGCAGTAAAAGAACCTTGCTGTGAACATGCAGAGATAGAAATAGAAATTTGCATTAGAACCTGCACATGGAAACTGGTATGGAGAGTTTTATATTTCATAGTCAGGATCATTGCAGATGTTAAGAAGTGTCAGCTCTGTACGTGGAGATTTTCTGCATCTGCATGTGTTTGATCCACTATGTATTCCCTCATGACACTGAAGTTACGGACATGCCCGTATCTGTTTTCCCTCTACAGCCCCCGGGTATGAATTCATGAAGCATTCTCCGTTGCACAGATTGGCTGCTCAGATTGTTCTCTAAGGACAGGATTTAGACTCAGCTGAACTTTTCATGCAGTGTGCAATTTTTAAAAAAGAATTGGCTTTCAAAATAAATTATTGCTCTATGTTAGAGAAATAGAAATATGGTGAGCTCTTATCTGGCCTGCCTATATATTGCTGTGGCCTCTATGGGTATTTCTCCTGAATTAATTGACCCTCTGTGTGTGCAAAATTCTGGGATAGATATTGCAAGTGAGAGGTATATTATATCTAACAAAAGACAGGAAATCTGATTATGATGGAGAAAGTAAGGACCTGCATGCAAAAGTTATACACTGCTCCTACTTAATATGGGAAGTTTGACCTTCCCACTTAGAAAACTATTTTTTTTCTCAAAATCAATGTTGAAAAAAATCTTAAACCAGCTGTCTTATCCTACCAATACATATACAAAACTATTGGATACTTTTACACTGTTAAATTGTTTAGGACAAGGATTCATTCAGGCAAAAGACCTGTTGTATATACTGGCCACATCCATAGTACCTGACATTTGGCCCTGGATCTTTTCTGAGGTGCAAGTGGTGCTGCTGCCATATAGGATTTTCATAAAATGAATCTGGGGTCATGCACTGTGTCCTCTGAGGAGGAGGCTGGACTAGATGACCTGCAGATAATTCCAACCTGAATTGTTCTATGATCTCATAGTGTTATAAGGTGTGCTAGGATGACCTTGGCATGTTTGGAAGTATGAAGGAAAACTTGATAAGAAGAAGGGAGGCTAATACAGTGCAGTTTTGGCTTTTTGTTGGGTTTCTTTTCAAGATTGCTTTTGGAAATGGTTACTGGTTCAACTTATTCCATGTAAAATGTCTTAGCATTATGTTGGAAAGACTGGTCAGCATCACTGTGGTGAACTGAGAAACAGTTATGTACTAGGAATGATTAAGGGTTCAATGTTTGAACTAGCATCTTTATTCTTTACTCACACAGTATATTCAGTCATGGAGACTACTTTCTTATTAAGGTAAGAAAAAAAGAAGGAATAAAGAAAAATAGCAATGTAAATAATAGTGTTCTCGGAGTGGAATGGTGAAATGTACACTTTACAGAACCAAAGAGGAAAGTTAATCTAATGATCCTGTCTCTAATGGCTATGAAACTATTAATGGAAAATTTAATGCACAGAATGTGCAAATTATCTAAAATCACGTTAGTATATTACTTCGTTCTCATGACACCAAATGCACTGCACTGCCGGTTCTTTGATGACCACAAATTTTAAGCACTTCAAGGAAACACCAGCATTGTTGCTATCATTTTTATCCTCTTCTTATTTTAATTTATCCACTCTTTTTTTTTTTGATTTTTTTGTTTAAATTGATACGGTTTTTTTTCTGTCACTGTCTGTCAAAAGATGGCACCTTTGTCTAAAGGGAAAATGAGGTGCAACAGAAGATGCTGTTGAAAAATCTGTCACAAACAATTCAAAGAAGACAGAACTATTCAACAGATATTTTTGTGTAACCTCAACAAAATAGGAAGGAAAAGACGTCTATTTGAAGAATAGAGTGGAAAGTTCCTCAATTCTGAGAAAAGATCATGAGTATTTTCAGCACAATCAGCTGACTTACAAGCAAGTGTCCTAAGAAAACTAGGTGAAGTAGATTTCTGAAACCAAGTTTATAATTTATAATGGTATATTGGTGAATGCTGATTGGTAAACTTGTAATCTGTAAACACCTCCACAGATTTATAGTAATCAATATATTTACCTTGTCTGAAGAGAAGTAAATGGGGGAACTGTGAACTTGTTTAACTGATATCAATACTGTGAATAAAGTTGTGCTTAATTAATGATCATACCAAAAAAGAGCTAAAGGTTTCTGAACTTCCTAATGTTTGTGAGCATTATGAACAGCATACTTCATAAGGAGATATTTTGTTGCATCAATCTGTCAGAGAGATAGTCGAGTAAATGAACCATGTTAATATTCTGTACTTGAGTTTCTCTGCAGATTGCAGATAACATTGTATTTAAATTTTTTTAAAAAGAACTCACACTGTAGTATATTTTAGGAATTAACTCATAATAGATCAACATTGTTTATCTAACTATGTTGATTGCCTCTTCAGCTTGTCAATTGCAACCATGACAGAACAGACTTTCTATAACATGTACCAAGACTGTTTCAGCAGGTCTAAAGAGTTGGGACTTACTCCAAACCACAGCATTTTGTGTGAACAGCCCGCCAACAGAAAAGATGATCTTTACTGATGATATATGCAAGGGTCGTGCATCTTTGTAAAACAGCTGAAAAAAGGGCAGGTGGCTGTTTCAGAGAGTTAACTGATCTGCTCCCAGTTCAGAGAAAAATGATGCAACCTGGGAAGCCGTGGAGGAAAGGTATTCGTAGAAATCTTATTTAAGACATACAGTGCACAGCTTAAGCTAAAAAACTTCACAATTTCATATCAACATGTAAAAGCAGTTACAATGGGTAGATGATAATCTTATTTTCAGCAACCTTATATGGAAATGATGTATCTTTGGGAAACACATCTTTTAACTTGGCTCATTTATGGCAGTTCTTGAGATCTGTTAAATTCTATGTGGACTTGCTAAGACTGTAGTTGCCTTTCTTGCTTTTTAATTCTCACACTGTCTTTATGAAAACACCAATTACCTATATACTGCAGGTTCCCAGTGTCACACAAATAGTTATATTTGCTCTATCCTTTCAATGTTTTGTGGTGAAGAGTGTTTGAGTTGAATACAAGCATCCAGTGCTTATTGTAGATGATGGAATTGAATAGAATATTGGGGTTCTTTTTAGTTCTGTTTATTTTAACAAAGCCCAACAACTTCTTTTGTTGTTGACTACATCTTGTGCAGATGTCTTCAGTCAGAATAACAGCCTGATTTGGGATCAGAAAGATTTTCTTCCTGATCAAAATGTCCAAAATCCTAAGTATTTTTGTTGCAGGCACTTTACTTATCAGAACCTGTTGATATCTTTGACAATATGAATTCCTCAACTATCAGGGAAACTTCAGAGTAGGAATACGCCCACTCAAGTCCCCTTCTTCTACAAGCAGAAACAATACGATACCTTTCATACACTTTGCAGGCTTTATCTGCAAAACTGTTGTGTTTTGTTCCACTTTTATTGTCCCTAAACTGTCAAAAAAATATCATAAAGAAGCCATAGTTAGAAATAAGATAATAGAAAAGTTAAAGTTGGAGAGGGTATCTGGAGGTCATTCAATCCAACTCTTGATCATTGTCAATGAGAACAAGTTCCTCTGATCTTTGTCTAGTCAGGCTTTGGAAATCTCAAGGACGGTGATACCAAAGCTTCTCTCAAACATTGTTTAAATGTGGTTTATATAGTTTTATGCATCTTTCTTATACACATATCACCATGCTTGCGATGACATATCCTAAGAGTCTTGTACAATTACTCTTGTGCGATCTGTGTTAAAGACTGCTTTTAGGTCCTAGGAGCACATTTGACTTTTTCACAGTTGGATTATACTGAAACTTGAACAGTTCCTCATTAGTGAACTCCTGTGACGAAGGCAGTTCTCTTCTACCTTTTTCTAACTGATGTATTCCTAGACAACAAAGGACAGGTTTGAAACTAGGCTTCCAAGTTGATTTTATACTACCCCCTTGCAATTTATAAATTCATCTTGTTCCTATTACTTCTGCTCTCAAGGTCAGTTAGTTCTTTCACTCTGATGAAGCAATACCTTTCTGTCCTCCATATGATGCTTCCCGACTTCTGCTTCTCTGCCAAGATCATAAAAAAAAAAACATTAAACATGACTATTCCTAAATTGATTTTTGAGAAATTTCAGTTGCAGCCTCCTTCTGGGCTAACACTTCCCCTTTAGTTGAGTTTGCTGTCAACTCACCACTTTTATAGTTTCTACATTAAGTACTATCACCTTGATCCTAAATAATATCTCAAATGTCCTTTCATGCCATTCTTTTCCATTTAGCAGGATATTTCGTTTGCCTATTCATTAATTTTCAGTAAAAGCCATCTAGTGTGATATTCCCTACTCCCAAAAAGCTGATACTTCATTGCCTCTCATTTTTTTTTATGCAGTCATTTTTCCTTCAAAATGATTGAATTGGTAGCTTGCTGGCGTTGTGTTTTAGTAGCTTATTATATTGTGGAAAAGCTGTAATTAAAAAAAAAAGTAATGGACTCAATATGCAGTTATTTGATATATCAGAAGTAAAGCTACTAACTCAGGAGTATCTTCCAGCCTAAATTCTGTGAAAGTGTGAAAACGCAGAAAGAACTTGGAATGATGCTGAGGATAAGGTAATGCTTCTTACACAAAATAAAACAGGAGAAGAGCTTTAGGGCCTCCTACAGACTTTGTTTGCAAATTAGCAGGTATTGGTATGAGTACTTTTTAAATAAAAAAAAGTTAAAGCTTCAACAGAAAACTGAGTTTCTTTCTCAAATGTTCTGTTTGGCTTTACCTTTCAACTGCTTCTAATCATTCTGTATTCTAGAATATCTACAGTTCCCCCACAAAATAAACCTGTCAAAATACGTCCACAAAATAGTATAAAAAATACAAAACTCATTCCTGATGCGCTTTCTCTGTTTCAGAAAACAGATTAATGTCAGTTCAACAGACTCACTGTTCGATGACTGAGCTGA
>JANRGW010013534.1:0-15097 GCA_024733675.1 Psilopsiagon aymara
TGGACAGAGCCTTGGGTGGCATGGTTTAGTGGGAGGTGTTCCTGCCCATGGCAGGGGTGTTGGAACTGGATGATCTTGAGGTCCTTTCCAACCCTAACTATTCTATGATTCTATGATTCTATGACTTCATGGAACACATAGAATATGTGAAAGCTTGAACATGTTCTAAATGCAGATTGTCTTAAGCCTGGTTTTCAGAAACAGGTAACTCAGTGCCATGTTATGGCTTTTTGGGGGTACTGTATGTATGTATCAGCATTACTGTTAGTGTGCAGAGTCTGGAAAATGCAATTGTTATTCGACCTGCTGCTCCTATATGTAGCCCTAGCCCAGATGGCTACAGGAGAGCTGCATGCCTGAAAGGGTGATGTTAGGTATTTGGAAGGTACTGCAGATTTAGCCAGTCTAGATTTGTCTGAGCATGGGGCCTGAAGCCAGGATTGTGAGCACTTGCCCTTTAACCTAACTGTAAGCAATTATTTGAGACACTTACAAGCAAAGTTTCCTTGTGTTCTGTGAGCATCAGAGATGGGGGGGAAAGCCTTTAAAGAGAAGCTCGGCATACATAAGAGGTGAATTGTGGAAATAATTTCTTTTTGACTGGGGATCTTACTTCAGATAAGTGGAATCCGAGACACAACACTTCAGCAGTCTGCAAAATTGTAAGTTAACAAAACCCTACACTTTAATGAACTTTGGCCCACACTGTAAAGCTTTGCAAGCAGATTTTAAAATAATTCTTTGGTTTTATAGAAGCTGACAACATGAAATTGAAGTGTTTTCTAGCAGCAAAATAGTTCTACCAGCACCCATGATTTGTGAAGCATTGTCTTCTGCACAGAATCTGAGTTCCAGGCATTTGAGAAGGGAGGCAATGAGCCTAAATAAAGTCTTCTGTTCCCCAGACAAAGGGTGAAGACCAAAAAGGCATAAAAGAATTGCTTTGTGTAATTTTTAATTGTTGTCCTTTTCTTATTCAGTAAATGAAGTCACCTTTGTAGTGGTTTCATGAACCACTGGGTAATCAAAATTATTATGCTGCCACCTGTTGTCCGTTAATTATTCTGAGAAGATACTCATAAATCATAACACTGGACAATAAATCAAACTGTCAGGACCCAGGTCAAAGGTGATGCATGAAAAGTTATAGGTCACCAACAGGGTGTGAAAGATCAGGGTTGTGGAGCATCACTCATTGTCAAGTAATGTTGGGAGAAGTGCCACTGGAACAAAAGAAAACCTAAAGTACAGAAGAATTCAGGCCCAAAGATAGGCTCCAAGCTCCTGCACAAAAGGAATCAAATTGACATGTCATTACACTGCAGATCTGACAACCAGCAAGGTTGTCTAGCAATGCCCTGACTCAAATACTTTTGTCTCGACTGATCGTTGGTGCAAGTCAAGGCTTCTTTTGAAATGTTTCATGTATCTGGGCCAGATTCTGCTCCTGCAAGAAGTCAATGAGTGTCTTGGCTTCTACGTATTTGGAATTTAAAGCAGTGTTCACTTTTTCTGCACTTGCTGAAGAAGCATGAGAGAGACTGTATTTGCTAGGGCTGAAATTCATGAGCCTCTTCTCAAGTAGAAGTTATTTGGTATTCTGGGTTTATCTTCCTTGGGATGAATTAATACCCTGGCAGAAAAGTAAGTCCAGTGTTACAAAAAAGTTCTTATTCCAACCTGTACTCAGGCCTACATAAGTCTCTGAAAAGGCATAAGTAGATGGACTACATCTGTCTTTTCCTAAGCCAAGGTAGTGGGCTTCACACTGGTTCTGACTATCGCAGTCTCAACAGCAGAATGCCCAGGTCACTTCTCCTGCTGGATCGTGCTCATGTCAGGAGATTGGCTTTCTGTGGAAAGATAAAGTAATGCAAACCTCCTGATGTGGTTTCCCTGGGCTAATTCTTTTCTTGCCTTTTCTCCCTATTCCTCCAGCCCTAGGCAGCTGGCTGTTCCCCTTGTTATGGGTTATATAGATGCACCTCAGAATGAAGCAGGTGAGACTAAGCAGTGACTGCACTTGCTCTGCACCTTCTCTCTTTTCAACACAGGTTTCAGCAGGTGTTTGCAATGCCCAGATACATCAACTTAAACCTGGGCTGATTCAGCATTACCAGCAGCTGGGGGAAAGTACATTTCCTCCCTCTAAGCAGAGGTGGGATGCCATTGTGAGGTTCAGGTCTGTCTGCACTTTCCTAGTTCAGAAGTGGAGATCAGGTCTTGCTGGGGGAAGGTATTATTGAAGGACTTTGACTTGGATTCTGGAACAATGGATGAGTTCAGTCCTCTCTTTCTGTATTAGAAGTAAAAGGTTTCAGCAAAGGTGCATAGCGTGCTGGTATGCTCTGTTCTATGGTTTGTGTCAGCCCTTAAAAACTTCAGTTTCAGTTCATATCCTTCAACTTATGTTGAATTGCATTTTTTTTAAAATAATTACTTGAAAGCAAATGTGCACTGCCAGAAAAATCACAGATTTAAAACCTGGCTGGAGATAAATTGTTTCTGATGTGAAAAAAGTGACTTTAGGAAATAAAAGAAGTGCTGTTTGCTGTTAACTTGCTGTTAGGGTCATCTGCTGTAGGTTTTACAGCTAATGGACAAGCAACTTCAATTTAAAAACATGATTTATTTCCAGAAAGCATTATGAGTTGGTTTGTTTTGACTGGGTTGGTTTTGCTCAGATAATTTGGATTTTGTGGTATTTAATAAAGAAATTAAAATTAATTCAAGCCCAACAATACTGTTAATTTCAGCACTGACTTGGTGTTGATCTCTCTGTGAGCTCAGACCTGGATGAATCTCTTTCTTCTCACTCTGGGGAGGTCACTGAAGAATTGAGGCATGGGTCTCACCTAACTAGAGGAAAAACTTGCTTGTAAATTAGAAGTAATTGAGGTTTTGATTAGATGTGTTCATTTCCCTTTGGTCCTGGTTCCTGAACATTTGCATAAGTGGAGTTCAAAGAAATAGCCGTGAGCAGTATTTTTTACATTTTTTATAAGCCTTTTAGACAGATGCAGAATACATTGATGAGGAATAAATTTATGATGTAGAACTTTAGAACTGTTAAAATCACTTGGGGCTCTTAGTGTTTCACCCTGGATTTTTATTTGTGGGTAAGAGTAAATTAAAATGTTGTACAAGGAGCAACTATTTTCTTTCTTTTTGAAACACAAGAAGTTTGAGTTCATGACGGCTGCTATAAAAACAGACACTGTTTGTTATGTTAGATGCACACTGGTGATGGTGAGCAGTGTTAAACTCTGAAAGGAAACTTTATTTGCATTGAAGGAGGGAGTTTTGTTTTCTGTTCGGGGACACAGACTTGTGACTTAACAGTAAATATCACAGTTCAGCTACAAATGTTTTCTTGCTCAATACCTGCCATGGACATTCTGAGGCAGAACTAATGTCATCTAACAGCTAGCAAACTTATTTGAAGATCTATAATTAGAGTGAATTGTTAAAATCTATGATATGTATGTAGATGTTCCACCAAACGGGGAACTTAAACAGTGCTCAATATGTTCTTTAGAACAGTTTTACTAATTATGTTGATGTCTTGAAGAACCATGAACTGTATGTATGCAAGAACTACTCAAAAGGTGTCAGCCTGTAAGGAATGTTGATTGCCACTCTTTTGCAAATGTCTTACTTTCTTCACTGTCATACTTGATTTCCTAATAATCTTCTATGGATAAAGTGGGTCTGGCTGTGGAAATTTCCTACAAGCCTAATTGTTGTAACATTACGTAGAATATCCCCTAAAAAATATCTCTGACATCTACTGAGTGGAAACGTCACTGAAATGGGCATTTCTTCTTAGTTTATCACTTCAGCAGGATCCTGAATATTATTTACTGGAATTTCATTGCGTCAATATTTAACACACATATGCAGGAGAACAGCCAGTGAAAAATGTAGTGCATGTAGGAACTCAGCTCTCTGCTTGTAGGTGTAAAACTCTGCAGACAACATTCCAGGCAGCTTTACAGGAGGTGAGAATGAAACCTCTTTTAGTGGAGGGTCTGAAAGAGGCCGGACCAGACCCCAAAATGTGGGCAACATATCGGGCACCTACAGATTCACTGTATCCCTGTGTTTCATTAACATCATCGCAGTGGCGCCTCTCAGCCTGTGAACCTCTCCACACTTGGATTTCCCAGGGTGCACAGGCCCACAATATAAATCCTACAATTATTCTCTGTATCTTTTGGTTTTGAGCAATTATCATATGAATGCGTGAACTCTGTGCAGAGAATGAAAAAACTGAGCACGGGTCCACAGCCATCAAAATAGTTACGAACTTTCTATTCCAAAAGTGAGATTCCACTTCTTGCATGTTACAGGGTTTTTTTCCTTGTCGTTCTTACAGATAATTATATACATATATATTTTTTTTTATTTGCAGTGATAGTAATGAACAATTTAGCCATCTACTCCCATTTCACATAGAAGCAATTTCTGGCAATTCACTGAAGGTCAATGAATAATACCCAATGCTTTGATTTGAAACACTTAAGGACATAAGTAACTTGACCCCAGAACTTTTTACAGAATCAGGCTGTAAGTGCTCAAGTAGTGTTCCCATAACACTTGGACTCTATCAGGAAAAAAACCCAACTGTACTTCAGATTATTTGTATCATTTTGGGGGTGCGATTTGCTATCAAAAGGGATTGAAATGAAAACTTTGCAGAAGTTGTTAGCAAAATGATATTTAATTTTGATAGAGAGGCGATGAGGCAGAACATTTTGCATGTTTGCAAAGTAAGTTTCATTTTGATGGGTTTGGCATTACCGATTATATTAATTGACTTAACAGCAAGTGTGAAGATTTTATGATGCATCAAAAATGATTGCATCTTAATTGCTTCCCTGTAAGAACCAGAAAGTTGAATTTCAGGTTGTGGAGAACTCCACAGTTAAGTCTTTTCTCTGACTTTTAACTGCTGTGCTTTAGAGGCAAAGTAATTGAAATAAAATCAGCCCATAGTACTGAAAATGGTAGCTGCTTTTGCTTGAGCAGTTTAGGCTGATGACACTCATCTGGTTTGTTCTGTTAAGTCTCTTACTTCATTAAGACTCCATTATTTACCTGATTTCCAGAATTACTTGGGTAGGGAAGATCTTACAATCAAACTCAAGAAATGAGTTTCTTCATGGAAATCAGTTCTTTCATGGGTGCATCACTCAGTTACAAACAATGAGTGTGGTTTTCAGAAACGTGACTCTGCATCAAAATGTTGATGAACTCAGTTTCTTAGAGAGTATGTTTACCTTTATAAAACTGTTGTATAAGATGCAGCTTTTTGATGTTCTGTCATAGCATCTGTTACATCAAGGTGAAAGTACTTCATTTTTACACATGAAAAATTAGTTAATTTTGTTTTCAGCTCCTTTAACAAAAACTTACTTCTTCCCTTAGCATAAAGCAGATGCTATCTTAGACCTAAAGTGAGAAAGAACAGTATCCTAAGCACTGGCTTGCCAACAGAGGTGCTTCAGATTGTGATTATTATAACCACAAAAAGCAGGTTTGTTGATACCTTTTTATCCTTAATACATTTAAAATTGTGTAGTTGATAGCATAGTTCATATGAGAGCATGTGTAATATCTGTTTGATAAGTGTCTTCTCACACCCTGAGGTCTGTTATAGGCAATTTGCATTCTACAATGAGAGAAATCAGCTGGAGAGGGTTTATTGTTTTGTATAATAGAAAGGAGTGTGAAAATATTCCAGCCTTGCAGATGGTGTTGCTCATTAGCCCTGAACATACACATGCAGAAATGTCGTTTCCCCTTATAATATAGGGTTTCCCTTTCTTTCTATCATACAATCTGTTTATAAAGGGAAATCCATACTGTGGTTGTATTGGAATCAGTTGTTCTTGAGAGTAATGGGGTAAAGTCCGTTTTGAACTTTGACTTGCCAGATGGTTTAGAAATGATGAAGAACAAATGCTTCCTTCTCTTCACTGTTGTCTGAATGCAGAGCCCTAGGTGTCTATACTAAGAGCTGCATTCCTAAAAAGTTAAAGGATAAAGCTCAACTCTTCCACACGGAAGTAAAGAAATCCTGATTTGATAAAACTTTCAGTTTATAAACGGATGTGTATCAGTGCAGACATTTGTCTAAATTCTGGCATACTTAAGTTTCAAGAGTTCCAGAAAGTTGAAGATGCTGAGTAGTGAATGTATGGTGGGAGAGTCAAAGACCATATGAAGTCTTTCCAGTGTATTCAAGGCTTGTGAGGTGAAAGGGTCCCTTTGACTTTCATGCCCTTGGTTTAGAAGCTAAGAACTGTGTTTTGCTTAAGTTGGAAACTGAAATATGACTTTCATCAGTCTCTCAGCAGCCAGTAAGAACTTAAAGTGCTTAGCTTTATTAATTGAGGACACCACACTGAGGAAAGACTCCTCTGTGTTCAAAATTATATGAATCCAAGACTAGAACAATCAGGTCTCATGTAGAAGAGGAGAGTTATGAACCTCCTTTTATGACCAGCTGCAAGGTTCTGCAGCTGATATTGGAGGCATTTCACTTTTGTATTGCAGGAGGCAGCAGGCAAAGGTGCCTTGCTGTCTGGTGATTTGTTTCAAATGGCGCTCTATAACTACATGACCAATTGCTTTCACCTACCAGTGCTCATGACTTTTGTCCAAGGTATTTGTTATTCCTGGAAGTTGTATGTGGCAAAATAGTCAGTTGCATAAAATGACAGAAATTGAGGATGTTTGATTAGATTTTTCCGAGTTAAGCAGTTGTTTTCAATATTGTTACAACAATTGACAGTATTGTCACGATAGTATATAATTGACAGTATATTGTTACGACATTGACAGCCTGAGTTCACAGTGTTGTCATTTGCAGATTGGTCCCAAGTCTATGCTCATAAAAAGTGTCCTGGGGAATCTCACTGGGACTGAGCATTGCTGTAATCTCCTTACACTGTTGTTCTCTGACCTTTTTCTCCTTATTCAGTGAAAAGAGCTTTTGCAGATGTGGGTGCATGCATCTATAAATTCCACAATGAGTAACTGGAGGTGGAAAGATATAGTAGGAATAAGCATAATAAAAGAATTAAGAGAGAATCTTCCTTTCTTCATGGCCCTCTAGGTCTTATGTGTGCTCTGCTAAGTTATCACCTTCTCATCAAAACCTGCCATAACACAAGGTTTTAAAAGGGATCAGTCTTGCAGTACATGCAAATTGAAATGAGATACAGATTTCTAGAAGAGGTAAGCAAAGGGAAAATTCCAAATGGTGGTGCCCTGATTAAATTTAGACATTGAAGAAATAATGTTACAGAATTACAGCTACTCAATATTAATTACATTATGATATTGTCTGAAATATAGACTTATTTTGAAAACAGTAGCAAGGAGGACCATATGTGACTCCCAGATACATCACAGAATTGTGCATATAGTTATCTAATTTGTTTCTTTTATAAAGCTGTGTTTGATGGGTGGTGCTGTGAATTGTTTATGTCAATTAAGAACAGCTCAAGAGACTGGAGTGTCGAGGGTATCAGGCACTTACATTGTCGAAATAAAAGTGCTACTCATGTGAGAGGCTTTTGGCCTTTCATTATACCTGTCAAACCACCTTCTTTTTTCCCCTGCTTTGCATGATGCTGATAGCTTTATACCAGGCACTTTCGCATCCTCTCTCAAGTCTAGCTTCTGGTATTTTGGAATTGCTTTCTACAGTGTCAGTGTTCATCCCCTTTCCCCATCTTACCCTTGTTTTATTTGGTTTCATCTATGGCACATCTCTTCTGGATTCCTCTTGTTGAGTAATGAAGTTCCTCACTTAATTCACTGAATATTTTACATGTTAAATAAGCATTTTTTGATTACTGCTTCAGAAATAAGCCTGTAGTTGCAGCAGCTTCTGTATAAATTTAATTCCTCTTCCAGTTGTTGGCACTCTAAATGAAAGCTCTGTAAGCAAATCTGGGAAACTGAGTACCTAATACTTGTAGAATTTATAACTCTACATAAAGCCCTGAAGTCTTTTAATAGTTCAGGGCTGAGGTGACAGTGCAGCACAGTAGAATTTGCTCCACTACATAGCACTGTGCACATGGCATGGTGCTTTTCATGTAGGTGTCCAGATTACCTCAATGGTGGAAGCAGGAGGTGGAGCTAAGCAGGCTTAAATCTGTTCTTGAATATCTATTCCAATTGTATATTCCTCATGGAAAAGTCACTCTGCTTAATAACCTCCAATGCTGGTGGTTCATCAAGACATTGATTTTAAAGCTTTATTGATTGTTTATAAAACATTGCACAGCCACTTTCCAAGCTATTTAAGTGATTTGTTTGTCCCATATATTTTACAATGATGAGACTACTGAAAATCCCTGTGCAGATTCACTCAGACCATTACACATTATTAGTTTTCTCTTGCAAAATTTCCCCTCCTCCAGGGATTGTGAATATGAAGCACCTTGCTATTGCAAGGTCTTATACAGTGTGTTTGTTTTATATGTGTTCATAACAGGATAATTATATTGTTACCTGAAACACATCGGTGAGTGAGCTGGAAGAGGGCTCTATGTAATAGTGATTGATAGTTTGAGCTTAAAAATTGTTATGGTGCATTAAAAGTATACCAATGTTTATTACTTTTTACAAGGCTACAGACATCTAGATTACAGTCCAGGTTTCCAGAGCTATCACACACCTGCAGACTGAAGCAAGCACGGTGGATGCTTTTCCTTTCTTTCTCTTGCATTTCTCTTTTCACATGTTTTTACTGGGTGGAATGGCCAGTTTAGGAGACAGGTTATTCTTAGTTTTAATAGCCACCAGTTAGCTATGAACAAAAAAAACCAAGGAGGAAAGTCTCCAAGGTTCCAGTTCTAAAAAGAAATCTATGGGAGCTTTAAAACTTTCTAAGTCTTGATGTTCAAATTCAGTAGGCAGCCTGGAAAGGTTCTGAGTCAGGATTCCTCCCTCCCCATCCTTCTCTGATCTTGGCATAAAAATCAAGACAGACTTTATTTCGCTGATGGTTTTGGGATTATTTTTTTTTATTTTTTATATCTCCAGGTTGTACTTCAAAGCTTTTTTTATGTTTTCTAATTGTGAATTACAGCTGATACACTGCTGTGTTCATATGACATAAAGTTTGAGACTTGGTGGTGCTGGGCACATGTGTGCCTGAATTTCACAATCACAGACTTTTTGTGTATTCTGGAATAGGGAATTAAGGTAACAAATCCAGCTGATGACTGTGAAAAATTACATCAGCTATTGAAGCAAATAAAATATATTCTTTTGCAGTATAAATACATAAACTCTCCTTCACATAAAGTATTCCTCCTCTGCCACTGTTATGTTTAAATTTCACTTGTGCCTTTTTGGCCCTATTGTGCTCAATAGAACGGTTAAAGTTTGATTTTTTTACTTTGTACTGTGCTCTTTCATAAGCCTTATTAAAACAGAAAGTGTTGTTGCACCTAAAATTTTATGGGAGAATCCTGTATGGTAAAACCGGAATAATTTGCTTGCAAACTTTCAGCCACTAATGCAGTCTATGTGGCACTTTATAATACTTACACATTCCACAGACCCAGCTATCTGCAGGTTAGACCTATGGGATACACTGCAGAAAAGTTACGTAAACAACTCTGAACCCTCAGCTGAGAAAATGTATACTTTGAACATGTTGAAACTATCCATATTAAGTCAGTTTAGCACTTTGATTAAAGAGTTTAATCAATCACCATCCTAAGCTGTTTATTAATCACTTTATCAAGCAGTTGATGCATTGCTGGTTTTAATAGAATCCATTTATTTTGATTTCTACCTACTTCATCTTTCCAAAGGGCTTTCTGAATCAGCTGTGATAAAAAAAGAGGGGGAGAAAAAAAAGCTTGGTTGCATCTAAACACTGGAAGGTAAGAGCTCAGACCTCCCTTGCACATACTTCATTATCAACATTCTGCACCGACTTAGCCAATTTATTAAGGGTAAAAAAAACCAACAACCCTGCTTGGAGTGAGTCTTTTGGTGAACCACACGGTTTAGCTCAGATAAACAGAGGCCATTCGTTTGCTTTCACACCTGACAACCTAATGATATACGATCCTAATAAGATTAATCTCCTCCCTCCCCCATACACACTTTTGTTTTGTTTAGTGGCTGACTTCGTGATCTTCTCTCATTCCCCTCATTGGGCACTTTTAATGCCTTTGGTTTCGGTTGGTGGTTAGAAGTAAAACAAACAAATAATCAATCCACCACCCCGCTCACAGGCACTTTCTCATTCCAAGGGAACAAGATTAATATAGCAAGAGATACAAAGTAAGCAAGGGAATATCTGTTACAAAGCAGAATGTGTATAGAACAAATTCCTCTTTTATGCAATTTGCCTTGGAAAGCATTAAGCACATGGGCAATCTGTGTCATCAAATCTATACTTTGTAAATTGTGCGTAAGGGAAACAAACAAGCCCTGAACAAACAAAAGCATCAAATGAGAAATCCACAACTTGGGCCACAGCTGACTTCTATTTTGCTGCCTTTTGGGAGGTTTCACTTAACTGTTTTCCTGATCTCTGAACTTCAGAAATCTGGGGGAAAGTAATCTAAGGGGTTTGCCTGATTTGCTTTCAGTAGAAAGCATTAATGCACAGTTTTGAAATGCATTAGCAGCTATGCATGCTTTCTATTTTGAGTATATTTGAGTTTTATTAGCTTCATGCTGATACCACCAAACCCCAGAGTTCATAAACATTGTCCCATAAAGGTGATGGGGGTCCTTAGAAATAGGAATTTGTTGGCAAGAATGTAAAAATATCTGTTTTTCAAAATTCTGGTGTCTGATGTCTCATAGTCAATGCAGTGATACAGCAGAGTCAGAATTCTTATAATACATTTTAAATTCCCATGCAGATTCTGTCAGACATCCATTATTAATACAGCTTAATGATGTTAATTGAGGAGTATGTATTCTTTCTGTGGAAAACCAAGTCTCCCTACTCTAAATGAGCTGATAATATATTACTTTGTATGTATATAGGCATATGTTTACACAGGGGGTTGGTCCTGCTCTAGTTATGAGTTACAGGAACTTTTAAAACCTCTCTTATAAAACCAAATCTGCTGAGGTGCAATATAATAGGCACTGATGAGAATTTTCCTGATGAGAATAAATTTACGCTTCATGGATAAGACATTGCTAAGAATGTCTAACTTTAAAGGCTTGGTGTTAGCTATAAAGTAACATCAATATAACCCTAACTGTTCTATAATATGCTGGAAGTAATCTCCAGAGACGTTAAAACTCTGACTTGTGGCATCATCAGATCACTGTGCTGGTGCATGCAGCAGGTTTAGAGATCAGTTCTGAAGCAAGATCCAACTGGCTACTGAGTGTGACAGCACAGCCACCAAGCTGCTGAGCAGCACTTCCAGAAATATTAATTACGGCTGTAAACAGCACTGCAAAATTAGGGATATTGCAGCCTCTCTGGGCATTGGATCGACAGCCCAGCTGTGAAAATCACTTCCAGTCAGCTATCAATTGAGATGGAATGGCCATACAGCTGAATTGCAGTGTTTCCAAAAATGTTAATTAAGAATGGGCCGCTGCTGCGAAGCGGCAGCTTTGTAGCACTTTTGAAGCTGTATCGCAGTTGCTGTGAAGTATTGTGGCATCATACTGGTAGAGCAGCTTATAGCCCTCTTCCTCTTGTATCACCCACAGAAATAGTACTGCTGATGACCTGAGGACCTGGCTCAGGCTCTTAATCAGCAATTTGGACATTAATGTTAATGCCGTAAGTGTCTTTCCTTTTTATGGTGGTCCCCCCCCCTTCTTATATGGGCAGTACTGTTTAACCGCATGCAGCTCCTGCTTAGAGAAAATGAGACATTGCATAAGGACTAAGTTGGATCACTGAGACTTTATCCTAGGTTTGCCCTCTCTTTTGGGTCCCCAATTCTTCACTAGTCCACTAATAAGAATTTATTCTGTGAGAAACGAAATTCAGTTAAAGCACTGAATTGCTATTGGGGTACAGAAGAATATGAACGGCTTTTAAAAGCAGGAAGTAGTTCAGCAGAACCGTCTGTCTATGTTGTATGCAGTTCTTGAGCAAAAGAACAATTTTGGTTTTAATTTTAAGTTTTGAAATAGAGGCTATAAATAAACTGAGCCACTAAATATTTAAGATGGTTAACTTAGCAAACATGTAAGTGAACATTCAAACATCCTTTTTTTACAGATACAAGTCTTTGATGAAGTTATTAATGACTGTTGAAGTACCAGTGAGACTTTTATGTTTGAAATGTGATTTGCCAAGTACAGTAACTACTCTCTGAAAACACTTCAGCAAGTCATGAGTTCCACCTAATGCATCTGGGGATGTGTTAAGTCCTATTTATGGAGAGATGGTAATGAAAAAAAAGTCAGAAGCAAGTGTTTCAGGTCTTTTCATGCTTTGCCTTCTACCTGCTGTCTGCCTTGAGAAGTCATTTCTCATCCCTATGCTTTTCCTCTTGTCTGCCACTTCTACCTAGATAGAATTTGTTCGGGGTAAGGAATTTCTCACTGTGTATTCAGTAACATACTATACTTAATGTAGTGGAAAATATGGCTAAGGTAGGGCTGCATTGTAAATTCTATATGCTTATATTTCACTCTGCATCAGTTCAACACTGAAATATCCAAGTGTTCTAGTTTGGTACAGTGATAACTTGTACCTGTCGTCTTACTAATTTTGTCTGTTTGGCTTCAAAGAATTAGCGCAGATGTTTGACATTCAGTGAGAGTCAGAATAAAACCAAGAAAGGAAACTAACCACAATAATCCTGGACAGCAAAAAAGGCACTTTTTTTCACCATTTGTTCTAACCAGAAAAGAGTATGTCAGTGAACCTTTGGGGAATGTTACAAAATGAAATTTCCCTTAAAAACTATCAATAGTTTTGTTTTGATATCAATGTCAAATTCAACATCTGCAGTTGAATGCAGCCAGAGTAAGCCTGTTGTAAGGTCTCTGGGGTGGTACAGGATTATGGGGTTTTGGGTTTTTTTTTGTCTTGCCCTTTTCACTTCTGGACAGACTGTACATAAATTCTTTGCACAAGTCTAACAGGGCTTACATGCAACAGATGCTAACGGTAGAAATAACTGCTTGGTGTTAGGTTTTAAACTGGTACTTAGATGGTTTTATAGAAGCTAGTGTTGAAACACTGAAACAATAGGATAATTCTACTTAATGAGTTCATTTTTATAAGGAAGAAATAATTTATTTAGAACTGAACTGCAGAAGAAGCTGATCTGTGGTAGGGAGGCGTGTGCATACTGGTAGGCTTGGGTAAGTGCTAAAGATTTAGACTTAGTGTAAGCCACATTGCCTGAAATCAAGCCAATTCTAATTTCTCTGCATTTGCAAGGGCCCTGCAGCACGTGTGGATAACTAACATGGATCAGCCCATGTACCGGAACTTACTGCTGTGCCTGTTTTCTCTGCAGTGCCCCTGAGCTTGCGGGAAATGTTTGAACATGCGCTATGGAAGAAACAAAATAGCAGAGTTTCCAGAATAATCCCTGGAGGAAAAAGAAAAAAAAAAAACAACCAAAACAACCAAACGCAAAACCTCTGAGAAGGAAATAGGGACAAATAAGAAATTCTTATTATCTTTTCTTTGTTTTGCTTCATTGGTTAAGAAAACAGGCAGCATTGGTAACTCATTTGAAAAGCTGTGTGGCAGAACTTGGGGTGCGTGTCCCAGAGTTTAAATTCTTCCATTAAACACTTTCAGTGTTTTTCATACTAACCCATGAAAAGTTGCAAACATGGGCTGATCCACTACTTTCTGAAGAGTACTCATGAGGTGATGGCCAAGTCTAAGCTTTGGTACATAAGCTAATTCCCTTCCAAGTAGCTAATGCAGAAGAAATGCAAGCTGCAAGGAGGACAAGACAAGTACTTTTCAAAACTGTTTCAAAGGACAGTTGATGTAGTAAGTAGCAAAATGCAGCTTTAAATTCAGCTTCTTTTATCTGTATGTGTGCCTTTGCACATTCAATTTGTGTGTGTTATATTTGGCTCCAAATATTGTGAGTATTACACAGATCACAGCCACATACCTTCCAAAGAGAAGTGAAAGCTCTTGGATATACAGATACAGGTAATTTTCTTCTTAAATACCAGCATATTTTGAAATAACACTTGGCTTACAAAGAAGTTTTGGTATGGACAGCATTTACAGTGCAAACTGCTGTTGATAATTCACAATGAATTAAGTAATTATTAGCTCTGTTATTACAGACTAGTTTCTCACTAGTACTAATTGAATAATTACAAGCCGTGTACATCAAAAAGCTTGCCATTCTGAAGAAGTAACTTGTTTGGCCTCAAGTGGGTATTTGTATTTACTTCTCTTGAGTTTTTTACGTTAATAACTGTAGAAATTGGTGGGAGAAAATATGAAGAATTCTTCTTGGCTTGAAGAAGAAATACACACCAAATCCCTGGAAGGAACAGAACATAGCTGTGTAGTCACAATCTGAAAGAGTCTATAAACGTCTATTCTATAGGTACATTGTAAATAAAAGATAGACTAGGTACAACATGGGCCCTCTCCAGAAGCTCTTAGAACTGCAAACCTGGATCTGGAGAAGGTTGAGGTTATTAGTAACTTCTTTGCCTTGGTCTTCACTGGCAAATGCTCTGACCACACCACTCAAGTCTTGGAAGGCAGATGCAGGGACTGTGAGAATGAAGACCCTGGGCTCAATGTAGAAGAGGATCTACTTCAAGACCATCTTAAGAACCTGAATGTACACAAGTCCATGGGACCTGATGAAATCCATCTGCGGGTCCTGAACTGCAAATGAAGTTGCTAAGCCACTGTCCACCATATTTGAAAAATCATGGCACTCAGGTGAAGTTCCTGACAACTGGAAAAAGGAAAATACAACCCCCATTTTCAAGAAGTGGAAAATGGATGAGCTGGGGAACTACAGAGCAGTCAGCCTCACCTCTGTGCGTGGCAAAATCTTGGAGCAGATTCTCCTGGAAGGCATGCTGAGGCACATGAAGAACAACAAGGTGCTTGGTGACAGCA
>JANRGW010013535.1:0-11840 GCA_024733675.1 Psilopsiagon aymara
TCAGAGTAAACATTACTGAGCAGCAACTGAAAACATTGGTGTTATCAGTGCTGTTCCCAGGCCGAAAGTCAAAACCACAGCACTGCACCAGCTACTGAGAAGGAGAGAAATGACTGCTACTGCTGAACCCAGGACAACCACCATCAAGAATTCAACAAGGTTGTTCAAGATAAACTGTATCATGCTTCTTGCAGAAAATAATTCAAGATATCTGAGGTTTGAGCATTCTAGAGAATTAAGACCTTCTTGCTTTGACAAACAATGCTCTCAAACAGACCATCCAGTAAACATGGCCCAGTAGAACTAAAGAAATTAAAAGGTAGGGGTAGAATTCTTGAGACAGCTTCTCAGTCATCTACAGGACACAATCCAAGAAAGAAAGATGGATATGTAGATTCATTTCACCTCACCTGAGATCAATTCTAAATGTTGATTCATCTGACCCATTTAAGATGTCAGATTCAGAGTGAGATAATAATAGCATAGAAGGCCCCATTTCTCTCTATAAAGGATGTCTAGATGACCTGCTCAGACCTAGATGCATACCAATTCATCATCAGGCAGAACAAGGCTTTCACAGCACAAAGCAAGTTAGAAAATTGATTCAAATTCTACCACCAGCTTTGCCTTATGAAATGAGACATCTGTATTTGCCAGAGATGTGTGGGGCTGCTCTGAAAGACTTAGCAATTTTAAAGGGCTTAAATGGAACTTCTATCAAGCCCACTGAATTGTCTTAAGCAATAGTATTTCCTTAAACTGAGATCAATGAGCAGTATAGTACTAAGTTCGAAGTATCAACTTCTATTCTCTCTGGAATCTGGGTAACAAGTGATAGTTCAAAAAGATCCTGTGTGGACTTATTCTGTCCTCTTTTTCCCCACAATCTGGACAGCCACTTCTGCAGCTCAGTTACCTTTGTGAAACTATTCTCTATCTTTCTTACCATGAAATCTCCAAAGTTTTACCAACAAACTAAAGGATTAAAGACCCTGAAGCCCTGGAGAAGACTAAGTGGAGCTAGATTTCTTTGCAGTGATGACTGTTCGAAAGCTCAGCTTTCCCAATGAAGCCCTCTTGGAAATAAATAAGAAATCGTGGCTGGCAAAGGGTATGTTCATCGTGTGTCAGTGATGACACAGCAGGACGTTTAGTTGAACCCAAAGCAACATTTACCTGGCTACACAGAGCATCAGCAGAAGCAAGACTCAGCAAAGAAGGCAAGATAGTCAAATCCTGAGTAAACTCAAGCACATTCACACTGCATTTTGAGGAGCTGTCGTTTGAAGACCTCACTTTCCTCTAACCCAACCTGCTAAAGCCTTAGCCAGAGCCTGCAGCTTCTTTTTGGCCAGCGTAGTGATTTACTGAGGAGCCTTTCGGGCCATAAACCTACAGGGAGGTTGAGCACAATACTCCTGATGGGGAAGGTTTGCTAAAGCATCTTTTAATCCTACTTAAAACCCACCTCTCACAAACTGTTTGCTTTTTTGGGGGAAGCACAGCATATGTTCACCTTGGAAGGAGGTTGCTGCAGCAGAAAGAACTGCTTCTCAACCAGTCCTTGAGGCTTACACCCACGAGTCCCTGCTTTTTGACACTCTCCATGCTCCCTTCCCCCACAGCCACTATATTTATTCCACTGAAAATATGAGCTGTGAAATAGCTAGGCCCATTTTCAGAACAGCTCCTTTCCCATAGAAGTGACGGCAGATACTGTACCCAAACACTTACAATTCATCCACTGAAGGACGCTCAGCTGCATGGTGAAATGACCCAAATGATAAACCACGTCAGCTGAATTCAAGTAATAATTTCTAATACACTCTTTGAATTCTTTTCCTTCTGGTGTATTTACTTTAAATGACTTGCCCTCTTGCAGCTGCCTTTTCTTCCTATATTCGTGCTCATTTCAGTCATTTTAGGTTTTATGCTCATTTCTAATGCTTTTTCCAATGTACCCCAAATGGAGATGGGGGAAGAGAGTAATTGAAGAAACAGTGAAGTGGCGCAGAAAATGAAAAGTGAAGTGTCCAGCTTTGGGGTTTTGTCTTAAATCATTCTAATAGTTAACCATAAGCCTAGTTCTGTTCTCTTGTAGACTGGGGATTTGCTTCTTTTTTAAACTGGAGAGGGACTTTTTACAAGGGCATATAGTGACAGAACAAGAGGGAAGATTGAGATTAGACTTTAAGAAAAAATTCTTTACTATGAGGGTGGTGATAGATTGGAACAGGCTGCCAGAGCAGCTCTGGATACCCCATCCCTGGCAGTGTTCAAGGCCAGGTTGGACAGGGCCCAAACTGGTTGAGCAACCTGTCCCTGCCTATGGCAGAGGGGCTGGAACTATGTGATCTTTAAGGTCCCTTTTAACCCAAAGCATTCTATGATTCTGTGATTATAACTTCAGCAAAAGCAAAGCAGAAGACAGTATGTGTTTCTCCATTATGCTGGTGAAAAAGCCCTTCTTCACAAACTCTCATGTGTATAAATTCCTGGTTTCCTATGTATTGTATACTCAACAAAGATTCTGTGACCATGTTCTCCAGGCTTTTATTATCAGGGGAGACCACAGTCAGAGTTGCAGCAGTGTAATTACACTGGTTCAGGGAGGAAATCTGCAGTTCCTTGGAACTTAATTGGCTACACTGAATTAATGACCTTCCTGGACCTAATCACAAACAATGCAAAGAAAAATTAAAGCAAGAATTATCCATTTCCTGCAAAATCTGTCTAAATGATGCAAACACAGCCATTAATTGCTGAAGACATTTTTGTGACTGGAGGCGCAATAAAACACTATTGCAGTTTTAGAAGTATTTACTCAATATCTCTGCATGTTTATATCATAGTACCAGAAGCTCCTGGTAAAAACTTCATCTGCTAGCATGGAAGGTGCTGAGAGAACCAACAACAACCTGACTCAGGTAAATGAGTGTGACTTTTCAGCCTCTAGTCACAATAACCTTGTTTAGTATAGGTTTAGGGCTATAGAAACTATGTGGGGTTTTAAGCAGAGATTGAGCAAGAAACAAAATGGAACAAGAACTTTAAAGGTGCCTCCTAATCTGTGTGGTTCTGGTGATACAGAACGTTGTTGAAAGAGGCCGATGTTGGATGGGGCAGCATCACAGCTTACAGCCTGGGCTGGCTGGTAAAGGAGAAGACTAGTAAGGATCATCATATAACATGCATGGGGGTGATCTGAGCCCTGGTGAACTTATTGTTATTGCTTGGTAAATATTTAATAGAAGCATAAGGGAAGAAAAGTCATTAGTGAAAACAAATGCATGTTATTTAAATCCGATGCTCTTCTCTGTGGGTGTTTTCATGCACAGTAAACAGATGTTTTCAAAGCTCAGTAAGTTTTTGATTATAAAAACTTAAGCAACCTGCTCAGACTCAGTCCTTTGCATATAATGTGTATACATGGGATTCATGAGAACATCACAGAGCAGTCTGTATTTGGTATGCCTGGATATTTATTTAAGTGTATGACAAAGAACTTTGGGTTGGTTGAAGGGGTGTGAGGCACTGCCAAGTTCATATGCAGCATGCACTGCTCTGCATATCTGACAAATCCTGTAGAAGGCAATGTCAGAAAGGGGGAACAAGTCTCAGAAAACATGGGTAAAACCATCTTGCAGTGATCTGTAGCAACCAGTACTTCAGGAACAAAAAATTCAGAGTACCTGCTGAGTAGCAGAGACATCTACAAAGATGAGGGGAGGAAACAACATGAGCAACCTTATACCTTTGCACCCGGCTCCAGCAGCTTGGATCCAAACTTTTCCCTTTATGTCAGGTAAGATGATGAGTGGGCTTACCAAAGAGCAAGGGTTCTAGTTCCAGTAGGGGAACGACTGTGTTTTGTAAAGTGAGCTGGATAAAAATAAGGGTCATTGGGGAACTTCTTGATGCCCCAGCCAAAGCATAAGGCAGATTCTGGAGTGGACTCTGACAGAGTACTATGAAAAGAGCTTGTGCTCTGAAAACCTAAACCTCTCAGAACCAGTAGGTACTTTTCTCTTTAAGCTTTCAGGCTTAAAGTTTTCATCTCAGGGAGATTATCTGTATCACCCCACATACACATCTCATGGGACTTTCATGAAGATCACTTTGCATATATGGGATGTTCTGATGTAATGATAAAAGCCAAAATAGAAATGGATAATTGTTATCCAAAAAGGGTTTAGAGTATGAAGGAAATCAGGCATTAGACCTCACCTGCATGCATGTATTTCTCCCTCCCTGATTAATAATTCCTTCCCTAATCTAAGAAACCTCTCCTTTGGAGTATGGTATATATGTTCTTGTACAGACAAAAGTCTGTACATAAAACTGGAAATAAGTTTCAGGTGACATATACATGTAACCTAAAGACTTGCTGTTAATCTTAGGGTTCTTCTTGCAGCATGAGGGTTATGTGATCTTCATCAACCATTTCCTTCAAACTTGCTTCTGAGTGGTTGCTTTCCTATCCTTATCCCAGACTATTTTTATTCCGGCATTTCACTAACAAGTATAAATGATTTTTCTACTTCTGTAGCTCTTTATAATTTGCTCTCAAGATTCTTTGTCAGTCTCTTTCCTCTCCATTCAGTGCAATCATATTTGCTTTTATAGAAAATCCGTATTTCCACATCTCAAATTTCTCATTTCAGTGCTAATTCTCCTTCCAGAGAGTCCTTTCCTCCTTTCATTTTCTCTCCAGTCTGTGTCTTCCTGCTAAGTAATACCCAGTCTCAGCCTTTGAGTTAGACTCACACAAACTTTTTGTCATGTCCTTGCTTCCTCCCCAGTACCTGGCCTCCTTTCTGAGGCTGATGGGCAAAACAATCACTTTCTCAATGAATGGATGGATGGGCTGCTTTAGCCAAAACTGTTAAAATAATTTTGCTGAGAGGCTATAATCTCAGTATGGAGAATTTCAAATAAAACAGACTTTAGTGTCATCATAAAGATGGTTAAAATTGTTATTTTTAATCAGGCAGGCTTAGTGGTACATAGTGCTACAGGCCCAGATATATGGAAGAGTCAGTTCTCTAAGATTACTGAAGCAATCTATTAAAAGTGATACACTGCACCAGATACACTTATTCCAATTTATAAAACAGAAAGTTCCATGGGCAGTATTAATTTTCTTTTGCTACAATACACAGTTTTATTTCATGCTTCATTAACCAGTGTAGGTGTTCTTGACACTAACTCAGCTCTTTCCAACTAAGTCTCATGCATTCATGTTCTTCCTTCCTTATACAGTGCAAAATGAGGAGGACAAGGTGACTGTTAAGAAAAATGTGGCATCATTTTTTACTTGTACATTTGAGAAATTTTAGTTTCTATTTACAAACCATTCCCAGCTTGGTGATCTCCTCAAGATGGAGGTGGTTAGCCTACAGCCAACCAATTCAGCATCCCTCCTGCTTCAAAACCCTCCTTGGATGCTCCCCAGCAGCTGCCCCAGAGCAAACACTTTGTTCTGGAGGCAGCACTGAATCACTGCCCCTCCTGAGGCTGGGCTACCCCATGTCCTGCCCCTCTCCTGTTGTGTCATGGGGTTTCCAGAAAGGCACAGTTGAACCAACTCATCCAGCTTCTGACCTGCCCAAAGAGATGGAGTGGCGAAAACTGGAAAGAAACCCTATGATTATTCTGCCACTAACAGGGTAGGTCACTGCTGTCTGCCTCCTTTGCAGGGTTGGTCTCGTGGCAGCAGTTAGAGTTTACCTGCACATACCCACAGAGGATGCTGCACTGGGAAGCTGCAAGGGTGTATGGGGAGGAGATGGGGGCAGGCCACGGGACAGGGACTGCAGTCTCTGGCCCTTGCCAGCCACTAAAGGAAGCTTTGGGTCTGCTTGCCTGGGAAGGTTTAAACTGGAAAAAAAGTGTCTCTCATGCATCAGCGGTGTGTTATTTTTATGAACAAAGATAAACTTTATGAGAGCAGTTCCCCAAAATCTGAACTGTTTTATTGGTTATAGAGCATGCAGTACACTGCAATCCTCCATGCACATGTCACTGTAGCTTCAGTTAACCTCATATACTCCTGTACTGACTGTTGATAGTAATCAGCTAAATAAAAAGCCTGTTTGTAACACGTTAGACTGCCAGAGAAATGTGCTGTTGGTAGAGCAAAATGGTGAGATGAAGTATTCTGAGAGAGGGGGAAAAAATCCCTACATTGGCAAGCACCTAAATAAGTGCAGTGTGTAACACTGGACTGATAAAATAAACCCATGAGCAAATGTCTTATCTAACACAAGATTTCCAAGTCACACTCAAGTTTATTCATGCAAAGATAGTGCATTTAATTACAGTGTTAGCAGTACCACAGTAGTAGCTCAAGTTGCAATTTAGTCAAGTAAATTTTGCAAATGTACAGAAACAGAAGCATTTAAAGTTCAAAATAGATGGGATATCCAGATGAGAAAGTGGGCGTGAATTGGAATTCTGCTTTCAGAGATAAGGACTGAGACACCGATGAAAAACTGCTCTCCCTGTTCTTTATCTCCTTGACTACAGTGTCACACAGAAGCATGGCAGTGAGCAGAACTGCACAAACCTAGATTTTAACCATGTCCGACCTGAAGCAGATTTTGCAAGTCAATGGAACAACAAAAAAGAGACGTTTTGACATATCTTACTAAACTTAGAGAAATTTGTATCTCCTTAATTGTCTTTAATACATGCTGATTATACACTGATGACAGGCATTGTGTTTTAAATCTTTAACAGCAAAGCAGGGTTTTAAGTTAACTTTTTCAAACTATCTTTTAGTGCCTTTGGCTGTACATAAAAAGAATGGAAAACTCATTCAAGGAACGTTACAAATCATACAGCTTACCACAGCCCTGTCAAAGAAGCATTTGGAAGAATCAGCTGTGGTGCCTGTCTCATCTTGTTTCCTTACCTTACTGTCTTTGATTCATTCTCTGAGGTGGGATTCTTCATTTCTTCAGAGAATTTTATCCCAGTTGCTACATGATGGAAACTTCTGGGCCACTGACAAAAGAAAAATACATCCCAACAATGCTCTTGCAACAGGGAGGTTGGGGAAGCTAAGTGCCAGGTGTCAAGCCAGATAGTGGTCTAGGATCTTGTATTTGCAAAGCACTTGGATACACTCTGACATCCAACTTTCTTCCAAGCAGTAGAAGTTTGCATTTAGGAACACACAAAAGAAATGTACTATAATAAGCCATCCATATATTGCAGCCACCTGGGATGCATCTAAAGTATATCACCACAAAGTCTCCTATTTGCTGTACAAACCTACTCAATAGAACTGTTTTTATGTGCCAAATAATTAAACGGCAGTTTGCGTGTTCATGCATAGGGTGAATTGTTTTAGCCATAACTGTAAATAATAACAGTTGAAATCACCATCATGCCCCTTTACCCTAAAACTCTCAAAGCTGTTGGAAACAAACTCTTCAACGCATTGTTTTGTGCTGGTGCTCTGAAAGTTTCTACCTAGAAAGAGGAACTAGTTAACCACCGGCCCTCATTGTTATCTAAAGGATTGCAGTGCCATCGTGTGGCAGAAAACCTCATTTTAAACAATCATTGGGTACCGCTGGTGGCTAAGGAAAAAATAGCCTTAAAAATTGAATAAAGATGATTTAAGGAACAACTATCCTAAGTCAGAAATTTTCTAAAAAGGTGTAAAAGGTATTAATTCTCTCCATTCTTCATCGCATTTCCACTAAGGGCTTCCCAAGTGCCTAGCGGTGGCCTCTTCTTGACAAGGGCTTCTTCCATTGATTGAGTTGTGATGTTAAACCATCCAGCAGATGACCTTCAATATTTTAAGCACTGAAAACAGACAAACTTCTTGACAATACTGGTAGCTTGAGGTACCATTCCTTAAGACAACAGTCCTAACTTCACATCTTCAGGGTGCTTTTTGGCATCCACAGCACACTCAGAAACCTGGCTGCTTTCAGAGCCCCATAAGCAACCCCATATGTGTCAAACACCTGATAACTGCCTCTGACAGTAGCCGAGAAACTCCTCAGCATCTTATTCTGTGTGATGATCCTGACACCAGCCTGTCTCCACCTTAGCCCTAGCATTTCCACATGTCTTTGTCCCACACATATGCAGATATATATATTGGCTTTGGTAGGTTATCATAGATATGCTGATGATATGCTGAAGTTCCAAGATATTTCTATAATGTACATCTCATAGAGTTGCTTGCATGGAATGTTATGAGCAGAACCATGAAAAAATTGCTATTATATTGTAGTTGCATTGAGAGATTTCCTGCTGGTAAGAATTTTTAGTTTTGCTGAATAATAAGCATGTCATCTGCTTCAGAAATACTGCTACGTCAGCTACCACTTGAGCCTACTCTGGCACTGTGAAGAAACTGGGAAACCTTCCTCTGCAAATCTTTAGTGTAAGACCCTCCCACCCCCTTATGAATAGATTCAAGCTCTGGAAAATCCCTGCTGAGCTCCCCTAGCACGTGTTTCCACAGCTCATCATAACAGGCTAGAAAAGCTCATATGTACTGCTGCTGTGTTGTACCAGTGCATCGATAAAGTAGCCATCATTCTGCAGACATTCTCAAGAAGAGTCAGGCTAAATGAGAAAGAAAACAAAATTCACTTATTTGTTTGCAGACTATTACTTTTGAGACATAAAGTGGAAAAGAATTGAATCCCTTATTTTAAAGGATCATAATTTTTTATATATATTCAGTGGCTATTATTCAGGTAGCTGGAGACATTATGCTGGTTTTGAGTGTTCCAGTCAGCAAGAATGGCCCAGCCCATTACTGTAAGTAACGATCAATTTTCAAAGGCAGAAACAAAGTATGTGGAGGAGATCAGGTTCAGCTCACACATGTGATAATCTGAGAACATTTAATTGCTGTCACAGCTAATTCCAGCATGCTCAGAACTAGATATAAAGCATTATACAGTATGTTAGTTATTTAGATCAGTCTTAGTTCCTCTCATGTGCTAGAGGCAGAGATGCTTGCAGTACCCGATAATGAAAATGAAAAAAAGGAAAAAGGAAGAAAACAGAAGTAAAAATTGTGGCAAATGTGAAAACTGAGAGTAACACTGCAGGACTAGACTAACACAGATTGGGCAAGAGGGTAAAATTGATGGTACATTCCAACAGTTACAACCACTGACTTGGGAGATGCAGGCTATATCATCTGGTCATGAAATAGAAATACACTTGTACTAATGAAAGCCTTGAGTAGATCAGAATGAAAAGCTCAGCAATGCAGAAAGTCTGAAAGTGACAAAACATGACTAAGTAAAAAAAAAAAAAAAAGACATAAAATAGAGTAATACTGAAATTTGGGAAAAGCACATGTGGATAAACAAGGTAATAACGAAGTTGAGAGTCTTTCCTCAAAAGCTTTCTTTCAGTATAATTTTTCTATAACCAACAGCCTGAAGATACATGCCCTGATATCCAGTTGGTATAACAAAAATCAGAGACAATGAGTAAAGCTCCAGCCCTTCAAATATTTATATATACCCCTAACATTTTGTAAAACTCAAGGAGACAATTGTCAGACCAAAGTAAATGAAACTGAATGTCTTAATGGAAATGCAACTTCTGTGGGGTAGGGTCGAGGGAAGAGCTCTGCTCTAAATTTTCTGGAGTTTTTTTCCAAATGAAAAATGACCTCTCCTTTTCATTTTTTTTGGAAGAGAAGGAGAGAAAAAAGGAATGAAATGCAATCAATACCTTTCGGTGTTCACCTTGGCAAAGAAAAAAGCCTCAACCTTAAAGAAAAAATAGGTTTACTTGTTGAGGAGGCTGGGGATTTTCTTTATCTGGGATATATTGTACTTTTACCAGTTCTCTCTTAACTATCTATTTATGTCTTAAATAAGGCATTAAATTTGCAGTGAAGCAATTCCTGAAGCCATGACCCTTTCCCTAACAGCCATTTTGCTTTAACTGCTGTAGCTGTGTTTGAATCTCAATTTCTCCTTTATCTTTCTGTCTTTAAAAATGTATTATCAGCAACACACTAGACATGTAGGTCACATCTCCAAAGGGCTCTCACCAGGACCTCTCCGTTCACATCTGAATAAAAAGCAGAGTGCTGACATTAAGGTCCTTGACAGCAAACACAAGTGTTGCCTGTGACCACAATGCAGAGTTACATATCAGAATTCTGTTTCTTTTGCCATTTAACTGAGGAGAAACATGAGCACTGAAATCTTTAAGATTATTTTTCCCTCTAAAAACATTCCAGACAATTTACAGCTTGTAATAATAATGTCTACAAATGCTTTAATATATTTCAGGTTACTTTCCCTATTACGGCTAGAAAAGCTGCCCGGAGAAACCTGATATTTTCCAGTGAATGAAAGGTTATAGAATCAATAGGGGAAGAAAGTGTGAAGTCTTGTGAAATGTTTTTTTAGGAAGCTGCATAATATTTTCTTCAATAACTGCCTAATGACTGTATATATATTTTTACAATTTTTTTTTTCCCCAATGGAATAAATGCTAAACTCTACTAACAATGAAAGTGTTTATTTTTAAGTAATTCTTCACCTCCATACTTTCTACATTTCTATGGAAAAAGGGAGAATACATATACACATTGAACTAAAACATCTTCTCCAGCTATTATAAAGGCTTGACATGATTACATTCAATTAATTAAGGCTCCACAGTTTAAATGGCTTTTTGCTTTGACCGGATGAATTTTTGGATGTTTAGAAACCATACTGTTCTATTCACTCCTTTGTATCAGGAAACCTCCACATTTATTTGGGTTCGATTTATTTGGGTTCAATTTATTCTTCTCAGAAGGACTGAAAAAATATTTTGCTTTCAGCTGTCGAGTTCCATGTAATTTCAGTTAGCTTTTCACTTGTATTAAGATGTTGTATAACTTTCATTGAAGTGGATGGCTTATTGACTTCAGCAAGCCAAAGCAAGCACTGTCTGTCCATCTTCAGTCATTCTGCCACCCTCAGTGACCCACTCTGCTCCTAAGTGAGCCAGACCTGCACTTTTCTTCCCCGTTTCCTCTCTTAATTGTGCTCTTTTCTCCAACCTGGTCCGCAAATACCATGACAAATTGACTGAATAGCCCAATCTTTCTCCCTCGGGTTTCCTTTGAATCATGTCCCCTCCATCCACTTCCCAGAGACGGAACCTGAGGTTATCTGCCTGTACTCCTGTCCTGTGCCAGTGTGACCTGATTGCTAAACAGCGCCACAGGACAAACAGTCACACTATAACTCAGGCTGGTTACACTTTGTCATTCTCCCTTCCCATTCTGCCTATGTTTTTTTGTATCTCTTTATTACTGTTCTTCCTGATGCTGCCTTTCATCAGCTTTAGTATCACTGTATCCACTCTACTGCTCAGTACGAACACCGGATTCATCAGGGACACTTTGTCATCACCCTCAACCTTGCCATCCTGGTCCTTGATCCTCCTTAAGCTGTTCAAATTGCATGTAAAATGCTATGCCACCACTTTTTGTCCCTGGAGGCAAGGGGTGCAGAAAACAGGAGGCGGGTATTTACTTGCTACATAATACCTAGCCATAGCTCTGTGGAAATATTGTTTCTACTGTCCAGCACCTGCAGTTGCTTAGATCCTCTTGGTTTTCTCTTTTCAGAAGTGTTATGGAGCATTTAGCTGCAGAAGAGAAAAAGAAACTAACCTGCAAGAGCTGGAAGATGTGCTGCTATAAGCAAATGCAATTCCATGGAGGCAGTGATGCTGTGTCAAACAACTATGACAAAAATCTGAACTAACAGGAAAGGCAACATATACCATGTGCAATAGATATGAAGCATGTTTGCTTTGGGGGGGGGGGGGGGGGAATC
>JANRGW010013537.1:0-10575 GCA_024733675.1 Psilopsiagon aymara
CCCTGCATCCCCCCCCCCCCAGCTGCAGCGCCCCCGGAGCCAGGCCCGCAGCCAGCGGGGCCGGGGCCGGGGCCGGGATGTGGGCGAGAGGCCCTGGCCGCTCCTCACTCGACCCCCTCGGATCCCTCTCCCTGGAGCCGGGCAGAAACGTGACTCCTTATCTCCAAGGGACCGAGGGAGGAGACGGGGTCAAGACGAGTGGAACAGCCACCCGGCCAAAACACGTCATGCAGCTCAACTGGCAAGCTGTCAGCGAGCGGAGCCGGCCGTGGGCTCCCCACGCGTGAATGGCAGCCTGGGCACAGGGTTGATGGAGTTTATCCTTTCTTAGACCATCATCCCCACACAGAGAGGTCGAGGACAGGAGGGAATTCCTGCCTTTGGGCTGGGATGTTGGGGTGGGAGCACCCACAGTGGTGAAGAAAAGGACAAGCACAGATCTGGGCAGCTGGACTACCTGAGTGCTCCTGGAAATCCAGTCTGGAAGCAGCCAAAAGCTCTGCTCCATCTTCCTGGAGCACTTCCCGCTTCTCTGGCTCCAGGCCAGTGTTAGTATCACATCTGTCCCAAAATGTATACATGCCTGAGGAATGCCAGATAACAAGGAGAGAAGTGACAAACCCAGTAGGCTGAGGAGAGAAATAAATCAGGGACACATTTAAGGCATTCCCAGTAGGAATCTTCACAGGGGAAGTAGCTGGATGCCCACTGCCCCATCCCTGTTGCGGTGACAGGGATTTTTCACTGCTGCTCCTGTTCCCCCCATGCAAGCCATGGCATCCCGGGCATCCTGGAAAGCAGCTCCCACCTGTGCCGAGGCAGAGCTGGTTTGGAATCCTGTCTGTCCTGGAGTGAGTGGCTGTGGGGGCTGCATCTGGACAGGCTGCACCCCCCTGGGTATATTCAGCTGGCCGGCTCCGGCCCTTGGAGGGATATGCCTCTCCTGGCCACAGAAAACCATTAGGGCTTTGAGCGGGGCTCAGGCCAGCTGGATGCAGTCTGCAGCCTTCGAGGAGCTCCCTGTGCCAAGAAAATGGCTTTCGTTTGAAGCTCAAACACCTCCAGGGCTCTCCAGGGAATTCAGGCACTGCAAGGAGCTGGCAGCCCTCTTCCCGGTGAGACCCCAGCTGGAATGTCCCTCCCATGGGGAAAAGAGGCATTTGGTTGCACTTCGGAGGTGGTGAGGGGTGGGTGAGGACCAACAGACACAGGCTTGCTGTCCTGTGGGATGCTCAGGGGCTACTGAAAATACAAACTGAGGCATCCCTGCAGGGGTGGAAATGTTGTGGTTATAAATGAAGTGCATTTTTTAAGAGGTAAATTAACTTGGGTCTTCAAGGGAGGAGCTGCTGCCCCCACAAGTTCCCTGCACTGGGTCAGCCAGTTCTGCCCCATGCCTAGGAGAAAGGGGCCCCATGGGCCCCGAGGACCCTTTGCCATGTGGAAGGGGCAACTGCCAGGAATTCCCCATGGGATTTAAGATGCTAACAAATGCTTTTTACCACCCCCTCAGCAAAACTGGCACCAGTCAGTTAAAAAAGAGGCATCTGGGAAGAGGTGGAGTCATGCACTGACCTTGGGAGTACCAGGGAAGAGCAGCCGGGACCCTCACAGAGTGTGAGGATGGGGATGAGGACAGAGATGGAGATGAGGATAGGGATGGGGATGAGGACGGGGATGGGGATGGGATCAGGGATGAGGATGCGGATGGGGACGAGAATGGGAATGTGAACAGTTACAGGGATGTGAATGCAGATGAGGATGGGGATGATGATGAAGATAGGGATGGGGATGGGAATGGGTATAGGGATGGGAAGAGAGATGGGGATGAAGACAAAGATGGGGACAGGGATAAGGATGGGAATGGGAATGGGGACAAAGACATGGATAGGAATGGGGACAGGAATATTGGTGGGGACAGCCTATGCTAGTCCACACCATGTGCTGGAAAAGGAGATGCTTGCAGGGACTGATCCCTGTAATCACTTCCATGTGCCTCAGCAGAGCCTTTGCCTAGGGCAGGATTAGCGCTTCTCATAGCTTTGGCATTAAAAAAAAAAAAAAAAATAGGCATTTACTTGGTGGCATTTTGGGCAGAAATATGATGTGCTGAAGTTGGAGGATGCTCTGGAGATGGGTGTGGGGGGGATCCAGATGGAAGTAGAAGCCCCACCACCATGGACACTCGCCACTCCTTCTGCTAAAACGGGCAAACCAGGAAAAAACCCTCACCCCTCAGCAGCCCCGCGGTTGGGCTCCTGCCAGATGTGACTGCTGGGGGGGGGGGGGGCAGCAACCCCCATCCTGCTGAAGGCTCGCATTCACTCTGAGCTCCAATGAGGAGGAGGAAGGGCAGGCAAACCGCTGGCGCGGAGGCTGCTCTTGTCAGGAAATCCCGGCAGCCTCTTCCAGAAGTCCTCTCAGTCCTGGGATCTGCAGAGATAAGGGAAGCAGCAGGAAACATGCATCTCTCCTGGGGCAGTCGGGAAAGGAAACTTGATTCTTGGTGACCAAAGCGGGGTTGGGGAATGCAGCAGAAAGCAGACACTTGCAGGATGCACTGGGATGCTTCCGTGCTTTGAGATGTCAGGCAGGAGCAGGGGTGCTGTGGGGCTGGGGTGAGAGCAGGGCTTCAGCCAGCTCCAGTACAGGCAGTATCCCATTGCCAGCTGGGTTAGTGGGTCACTGTAATAATGCCCTCAGAGCGTTTGTCCTCCTGGTTATTGGAAACCAGTCCTGCTAGAGGTTGGGCTATTTGGCAGGGAGGGCAACAAGCTGGTACCATAAGCATTCTTTTGGTTATGGCTCTCTTGCAGGGAAGGGTGGATTGCTGATCTCCCTGGATCAGCATGCACAAGTTTTTGGGGCTTATGTCCTAAGAAAAAGAGATATCTAATGGGGGTTATCCCCCTTACGTTAATAGCTGGAATCTGCTGGATAATTTCAGCCAAATCTGACAGTAGCGTTGTTGAGGGCCCATAAAACCAGACAGAAGAAAAAGAGACTCTATGAGCTGCCCTCTTTCCTGAGAAGCTGGGCACAGCCCCAGGTTTGAGCTCAACCCTTATGAGCCATCTGAAAATCCACAACAGATGTATGGCTGGGTGAGCCCAGCTTGCTGGCAGCAGGAACAGCCTCTGCATTGTGCCAGGGACAAAGGGGGAATCACTGGGTGGCCATGGTCCTCCCATGGCGTGTCTCTGCTTCCCCTTGGGCCATGTCAAGGTATTTTTCCCAGTGGCTCCATCCATGGGTCCGTACCTGCTGGCTGGCCTTGCTGCCTTCCCTGTGGCTGTTTCCTTTCCTGGGAGCATCCTGCTGGGTGCTGACAGGAGGGAAGCGATGGCAGCGGGGCAGATTCCCATCAGCGCAGCACCCAGCTCTTGACATTTCCATTTTTGGGAACAGTTCTCATTAACTTTGGGCTCACTTCTTTGCACCAGCTTCACTCATGACTCACCACCTGCTCACCCACCGCTCCTGCACGCAGGGACACCCTTCTCCAGTCTGGCTCAGGAGGTACATCAGTTGCTCAGGTGCATCATCAAGAATGGGTCTGGAGGTCACTGAGGTGCAAGAGCACACACCAGATGCCCAGCCATCCCAAGCTACTCTCCTGGTCCCATCTTTTCTGTCGTGGGCTCAGCAGCCTGCAGCTCCTGGAGGGTGTCCACCAATGCTGCAGATGATTTCCATACGCAGGTCCATCACACATGCTCCAGCTGTGACCCAACACAGATATTCCTTCCCAGGGCATGAGAAATGTTCTGGGAGATGTTGTCCTTACAGAGAGCTGGGAAGAGGTGGTGCTACATCACAGGTAGGTCCATAATATGGAAACCCAAGGTTTTTATAGACCAAGGAGGGTTTCTTGGCCGTGGGCAACTCAGCTAAAGCAGAAGTGTTGGAAAGCGATTTGGTGCATGGAGAGGAGAAATAATCAAGCTGCTACTCTAACAGGCAAGATAGCAAGTGCTTTCCTGGCTGAAAAGGTCGTGGAGCTTGGATCTCCCAGCACCTCAGAGAGCTGGAGACTCCTGGGATGGAAACACCACTTCCATGTGGAAAAGCTTCCTGAGGCATCTGAGCCACAGCCAAAAGGACTGATCCAGGCTTTAGAATGTATTTTAAGACATAAAGGTAAAGAAAAGTTGTGGGCTTTTTTTTTTAATCTCTGGGGCTCTCCCTCCTTCCTTCCTCTCTTTAAACACCACTGCAAAGCTGGTTTTGGTACTGCAGCTGCCGGATGAGCACACCGAGCCCTGTGAGCTCCCTGTGCTGGGGTCTTGGCACAAAGCTCACAGGGAGCTTGCAAGCACGCCTGACGCTGACTGATTCCTGCGCACCGTTCCCCCAAGATTAGCCACAAGTTCCTTATTTGGTCCGGGCTCCAGCAAACTCCCTGGCAGAGGGGATGTCATCTGCTGGGAGAACAGCCCGGATGGGTTTGTGCTGGGGCTGAGAGCATCCGCCAGGGTGGCAGGGAGAGATCGTGTTCACAGCAGAGATAAAATCAGCCCATGCTCTGGTGCTTCCAGGGGGGGGGTCTTGTGGCTTTGCTGCAGCACAAAGCAGAACAGGCACAGGTTGCCTCTCCCCATCACCCCCGGCAGGAGGTCCTGCCCTGCCCCATCCCAGGGATGTGTCTCTGGCCCCTGACAGACAGTGACTGAGCTGATGCAGCTTTGAGACACTAAATGCACTTGAGACACTTGGGCATTTATACCCTTAAGCAGGGGTCCTCTGCAGAATGAGGCTTTGTTTGCTGCATGGGTTAGGTGGGGGGTGTGCAGGGAGTCTTGGGGAAGCTGGGACCCTGCAAGCACTGTCAGAGATGGGGTCCAGGCCCCGGTCAGCCCTGGCTCTTCTCTCAAACAGCCATTCCCATAGCTCTAACAAATGCAAGGCTCTTCCCAAAATCACTCTCCAGCTCATTCCTCCTTGCCTGACCCCCTCAGGCCTCCAGCCCTGACCCCTGCGGCATCCAAATGCTCCAGGGTGACTAATCCTAGCAATTAACCCTGTTCCCTGCATTTATCTGCTTCCTGCCTTTGTCTCCCCCGACAGCCTCTCTGAGCAAATAAGCCACATTTTCCTGGCTCTGGCTCTCCAGCCAGCCTTTGTCCCGCGGAGCCTCTTGGAGCTGCGTGAGGAGGTTATTCTCACCCGACACGTGTCCCTTCCGCCTGCTGGGATACAAACGGTGACCAAAATAAGCACCCAGCAGTGCTGAGGTCACCCCAGCCCCAGCAGCGGATGAAGGCAATAGGATTTGTTCTTTAAATTGAAGACTGATGCAGACCCAGGGGCATTTCATGCTAAAAGGGATTTCAGGGCTGAGCAATCTGGCTAAATGGGGACAGAATGCTTGGGTTAGTAGAAAATTCAATGGGAAATAGCAGAACACATGGGCAGCACATTTGGAAGCTGCCTTCTCCACCCGGCCTGCTCCTTGGGACAGGCTGCTCACCCACAGGGGAGCTCAGTGGACCCACTGAATTTTGGAGGGATGTAAGCACTCACATGTGTAGGCTTCACCAGGGTCCCATGCTAATGGAGCAAATCAGGCTGCTTTAGTTGAATTATTTCTTATTTTTTATCTCTCCTGCTATCCCCCCACCCCCCACCCCTTAAGGATCCATCTCCCCTTAAAGTGAGCTTCAAAACCTCCCAGAATATTTCCCGACTAAGGTATGGGCTGCTCTGCAGCAGCTCTAACCCTGCCGAGGGCTGTCTCCTTTGGCTTGGGCTTCTTGGCTGCTTCTGATGTAGGTTCCCATTCGCCCAGGGTGTGTGTTCCTTCCGCTCAGCAGCTGGGGTGCTCCAGTGGGTGAGCCCAGGAGGGGATCCCTCCTCTGGCCTGGGGACTCCGTGGAGAGCAGGAAAAGGGGGTCGGGCAGGAGCTGAGGGGTTCGCTTACAACACCACACAGGACGCTGCATCAGAGGAGCTGCAGCTGCAGCACATCTGGCCCGGGGTGCAGCTCCCAAGGGGATGGAGTTCACCCCTCTGCAGCAGCTGCGGCAGCCTCCGAGCCAAGTAAACCCCTTGGCTGGCCCCGGGCCGGGGACCGGAGCCAGGGAAACACCGCAAATCACAGGGAAGAAAGCGAATGAAAACCCGACCGATTTGCGCCCGGATCGCTCCCACGGCGCAGCGCCCGGCGCAGCTGCCGGAGCGGCGGGACCGGATGGGACGGGACAGGAGCAGCCGCTGAGCGGGGATGGGACTGGGCGGCCGGTGCCGCCCCCGGGACAGCGACTCCGCCCGCCTCGCCGGGGCTCAAGGACCCCGGGCGACACGCGCGCCTGGACCGCCCCCCGCTGGATGGCATTCGCTATAGGAGAACCCCAGCATCCGAAACCACCTTCCCTTCCCCCCCCGCCCCTCACTCCCTGCCAGGGCCCATTCCCACCTTGTCTCACTCCCGGGGCTCCAGGCCCCCCTCCCATTGCCCCCGGCAGGATCTGCAGGTGGAAGTATTTTGAGCAGACGACCCATGACTCGCCCTTTCCCAAACACTTTCCTTGCTGGTTCCAGTCATTCCACGCCTAGGCCCATCCCTGCCCTGGGCTTTTGGTGCTTGTGCAATGGGGGAAAGAAACATTGCTCCACTGTCCGCTCCTTGCCCAACATCTTCCCACCCTGGGGCTGCTTTCTTTCCTCATCCTTGTTTTCGCCCCCTTTGGCAGACCTGGCAGGATATGTTCTCAATGGGATGCCAGCCGCTCCTGAAGTGCAGCAGGAGGAGGTGGCTGCAGTACCTGGACCCACTGACCCTATGAGCTGGCCTCTCTCTCTCAGCATTCCGCAGATTTCCTGGCTGGCCAGGGTTATTTTCTCCTCCAGGTGAGCTGCAATAACACAGCTGGAAGCAGTTTGCAGGGTTTTTCTTGCCTGGCTCACCAGATGACTCAGAGCAGGTCCAACTTGGAGGGATTGTGTGCCCAAGCAGCCCCACAAAACCCCCTCTCCCAGGGACACCATCATGGTCAGGATGAGAGGACATGGAGACCAGCCCTGCCAAGGGCTGGGTTGGCCAGCTGCCACTTCTGCTTCTGCCTGCTAAATTAAATGAGAGTGTTTGGGCATGTTTAAGATGCTCAGTGCATCTTCCCAGCAAAGAAACCCCACCATCCCAGGAGGAAAAGCACCAGGGTATAACTAACTTGAGTGCTCCCCGTCCCCGCACCCCGAGATCCCCTGGGTGCAGGAAGCTGGGTTGCCTCCCGGACCTGTCATCATATCATCTGGGCCATGGGAGCACCCCCTGCCCATGTGGGAGGAGCTGTGAATTCCAAAATCCTGCTGCCTGGTGGGGAAACCGGAGCTGGGGAAGGCAATTGGGAAAGGAGACCGAGGAGGGGAAGGTGATACCTTGCTCCCATCCCTGGAGGGACTGTGGTCCCGGGGAAGTGGAACAGGGCTGGGCTGGGTGATTGAACGCTCCCGCGCAGGGAGGTCGGGTCTTCCTCACGGGACCCTCCCAGCCTTGTTTGCTCGACATGCAAATATCCAGCAAGAGCTGGCAAAGCCGCCGCTCCCGTCCAGCAGCATCCCTCCATCCGGCTCCCCAGCACGGCGCTGCCTGCCAAAACCCTCCCCGTCTAACGAGTTCTAAATTAGGCGATTGAGACACCGCTACAAACACTTCCAAAGCGAGCGCTGAGCTGGAGGAAAGTGAGAAAATCGCAGCACGGCCACCCCGAGCCCGGCTGCTGACGAAGAGCAGACGGACACGGCTTCTCCGGGCCAGCTGCGGCGCTTCGGGGAAAGCCGGGCAAGGCAGTAATAGGGCTTGGCGGTGAAAAGGGCACCCGCTCGCCACCACTCGGCTGGCAACGAGAAACCGTATGGGGTCAGCAAGTGCTGGAAAAAAAAAACCCAACCAACCCTTGAAATTCCTTAAGGATGCTTCAGTTTTTTCCAGCTCCTCATTTGTGTTCTGGCTTTTGTGGCGTGCTCCTTTTTCTTCCTCTTTGGGTTGTTTTTCTGGGTTTTTTCCCCCCTCTCCACCCGGAATGTGACCGGCAAAAAGAGGGTCACGTTGGAAGCATGACGTACAGGAGGGATTCGTCATGCGTGGCGACGAGGCTTTCTCAAAGTCCTTTTCCCCCACTCAAATAGCTGCAATTTATGCTAATGAACTAAAAGAAGAGCTAAACAGGGACTCGTGCATCTCACTGCCCACACTGGTTTCTCTCCCAGGGGAGATGAAGGAGGGAGATGAGTCTGAGCTTGTGCTCCCAGCTGCATACCTACCTTGGCCCCAAGGCTGGCTCGACAGCGCCGGGGGCTGGATCCCCGTCCGCAAAGGACAGACACCATGGCATGCCATGCTCAGCGTCAGACCTTCCAGCAGTAGGGGAAAGAGCTGGGATCAGGAGAAAAGCATCCCCCAGCCACAGCCATGCTGTGTGGTTGTCTCCCATGCACACACCCGGAGGCACAGCTGGACCAGGAGATGGTCCCCAAAAGCCTTCTCCCTCCCAGGCTTCCCTCATCACCCCAGTGCAGAGGGGTGTAAGGACAGGAACAGCAGTATCCCCTGGTCCTTTGGGGTTTCCAGCCAGCTGGTGCAATTGGGGCAGCACCCGCCTCTAAAAAGGGCTGGATTTTGTCACATTTCCTTCTCCTTCTCTCCCCAAGCAATCCATTTCTGCTGAATTTGGCCTTCTGACTTTGTCTGTCCAGCAGGGTGATGGATGTCGAGGGACTTCCCCACAGTGGAGGGGGAACCCAGCACTTTCGTCTCTTCTCTATAAGAGCAGGCTGGCGGCAACATTCCCTGTGCAGGAGCCTACAGTATCGTCACTCCACAACAGCAGGTCCCTGGGATCCACTGCGCACGAGTGATGGGGAGCAGAATTCCCCAACGCCCTCAGTGCAGGAAGCAAAGCAAAACCCAGGCATTTAATTTGGAGGGACAGCTCCTGTGGACAGAGGCAGCTTGCCTAGCATGTTTTTTTTTTTGGTTCAAGTGGCAGGTTTCTGCTCTCAGTAATAAGGAGTGGAGATCCTCTGCCCATGTGCAAGCCCCAGCCTCGATTGAGGACCGTCCTCCCTCCAGGGCCCAGGACAGACACTGTCCTCCCTCTTGGGAGCTGGTAAATGAGTTCTCTGGCACTGCTGGGCTCTCCTTCCTAATCTTCATCCTGGGGAAAACCAGAGAGATCCCACCACATCCCCCCTCTGCTCAACTGCTGGGATCAGCCCATAAAGAAGATCCCAGGGCTGGAAAGAGGAGTACATCACTGAGGCACTGTCAGGCTGCCTGCTTGCCCTCCCCAGCAGCCTCCCTGGCTCATCATCCGCAGGGAGCTGATAACAGCCACAGGTTCAGGGTGCTGGGCCCGCTAAAGGTGGCAGAGGGTGTGTTTCTGAGGCACTGGCTGGGAGGATATTGCTTCCCTGGGCAGGATGGATTTCTTCTTCCCGGGGCCCCAGACAGGAACCAGTCGCTGGGTTCTCGTTCAGCCCTTGCGAGGGCAGCACTTCCACACTGCACGTGTGTAACCACTGCACCACAACGAGTTTTATCTCGATTTCTTCCAGAACTGGGGTTCTCATTGGCACAGAGCACCAGCCACAAACAATCCCTGCCCTCTCTGCTGGAGAAGTCACCAGCTCCATTCAGACAGTGTGAGAAATGGAGCCCATCATTAAAACATGCCGGGGCTGATGTCTGGCCTCTTAGAGCTCCTTTCACACCCCTCCTGTCATCTTGATACATTCCTGAGCTTCCTGTGCTTCTTCGGAGTAGCAAAAAGGGTCCTGAAAGCACACAACCATGGTTTCATGCTTATTCATCATCACATGTGTACTGATAGCTGTGATATGCTTTGTGCTGTTGCGTTTCTGTGGCTAGAAAGGACACTTCTTTTCCTGGAAGAAGCTTTAGGGGCTTCTGGAATTTGCTTCCTGGATAGCAAAGTGCTGACTGGGCACGGAGGGGCTGGGAATCCTGTAATGGGATTCTAAGCAGGGAATCACCGAACGGCCAGCATGCTGGATAGCCTGCAGGTAGAAGTGGTGCCTGGTTAGGTTGAAGGCTCAAGCTCTGTATGTCTCTCAGGGTGTACAGAGGCATGGGCACCCCGAGGAGCGAGGGTGCTCCCTTGAGAGAGCATGGTGTGCTGGGCAGCAGTGAAACACCCCTGGGATAACTCAGTCCTCCCCTGCCCTCCCTATCCCTGTGCAGGAGGTGACCTCAGCCCCCGCACTCAGGGACCTCAGTTCTGGCCTCTCTCCCTGCCGCCCCGCTACAGGCTCAGCCCAGCCCCCCTTACCTACAACTATACCCGGGGCTCAGCCCGGCCCCTCACAGACAGCCCCCCATGGGGGTTCCGCTCCAGGTACCAAACCTGCGCCCCGGGGTCTCAGCCCTGTGATCAGCGCACCACCCCCACCTCCCGGAGCTCTACCGCCCGCCCAGGGACCCAGCTGCCACGCTCCTACCCTTACCCACCCCCCTTCGGGGCTCAGCCCCCTCCAGGGATTCATCCCCCGCCCGCAGTCGCGGGTCTCCAGCTGCAGCGGAGCGTCCCCCCAACGCCGCAGCCGCGCTCCGACGGC
>JANRGW010013538.1:0-50665 GCA_024733675.1 Psilopsiagon aymara
GTAAGGGTGGTGAGGCACTGGAATGGGTTGCCCAGGGAAGTTGTGAATGCTCCATCCCTGTCAGTGTTCAGGGCCAGTTTGGACATAGCCTTGGGTGATTTGGTTTAGTGGGAGGTGTCCCTGCCCATGGCAGGTGAGTTGGAACTTGATGATCTTAAGGTCCTTTCCAACCCTAACTGTTCTATGATTCTATGATTCTAAATACAAGCTTTAGGAAGTTCTTAGAATTTTGCTGTCTTGATGTCTTTCCAGCATTGTGAATAGCCCAGTGAAAGAGAGCAGCAGTAATGTATTTGTAACAAAAGTCCAGTTTAACAGTAAAGCAGTGAAATGGTCATTAGGAAGTCAGCTTGGTGGCATACAGTCAAGAGCAGAAGATCATAAAGGGCATATAGCAGCCGTTGGCTCCGTAAAAGTTCTGCTTTGAAGTCAATTCACTGGTCCACAAAAAATTCTTTCTTAATGGATATGTGCACTAATACTTCCTAGTTCAACATGTACAAAACCCACTCTTTAAACCAGACCATTCGGATGTATATTCTTATCTGTTTTCACCTCCAGTTTTGCGAAGTATTCAGATATGAGTTTTCTCTATTTTTAAATAAACAACTGTGTGTTAATACTAGTTTCAGATTTTTTTGCATGTTTTGCACTAACTATTTTTCAAGGCACTTTAGAACAGTTTTAGGAAGCTACAGCAATTTGTCATGAGAAAGAGAATGCTTTTCAGCCCTGCATTGTTTCATCTGACAAACTAAAAATACATTTTTTAATAAAAGTAGGTTATTACTCTTCCATTTCACATTCTTCAGTGTATTATTGGGAAAATATACTGACATTTAAACCTCTCCCTGTAATTGTTGTACTTTTTATTGGAACTGTAGCAATCTTCCACATGTCTTTGGGGACAGTTAAATGCTTCACAAGAATATATGCTCAGACAAGGGCAACAAGGGTTAGTCTTGCTTTTGAAATTATTAGTAAGACCTAAACATTAACCTCAAGGAGTGGGGATGAGAAGGAGGGAGGAGAGTTGGATCTGAGCAGGAGAGATCCTGTGTAATGAGTCATTCGTAAGCCAATGCTAATAGTTCAGGAATGTCTTGAGCTTTACCACTAAATTATAGTGCTATTGCTAGTTTGAGTGGGAACTGTTCAGTGAGGAGTGCTTCAGAATAACCATGCTCATTAAAACATGGTGTGGAAGGATGGATATCACAGCTTTCTTCATCATGGCCTAAAAAAATTCTGCCAGTAATTTTGAGGTGGGTGGTCAACACTGGCCTGATGAAGACAGGTAGGCCACAGACAGATTTGTTTGGTGCTGATTAGAAGGGGAAGCGTCACAGCTCACATGACTGGAGCTGGACAGACAGCAAAACCCAGATTTAACAAGGTCACTATTTTCCAAACTGTGGCAGTTTTGTCTTTGACACTGTGCAGCGTCAGCGGTTAATCCAGTCTGCCAATGGCTCAAGCAAACCCCTTCAGAATAGGAGACATGAGAATATTGAAAATGGGAACATCCCTGTGGTGAACCGAGAGGAGGAAAATGAACAGGACAATCTATCTCCCTTTTCATTGCCAGGTAAGGCTTACTTTACAGGTATTTATAATAAGGAAGCAGAAGATAATTAAAATGCCAAACACTGGGTTGTAAGAAAAGAGGATGTATATGGGGAGAGAGGAGGAAGGGATTTAACTCTCTGAAGAGGGTATGAGGAGAGAGAGGAGGAGAGGATTTAACTCTCTAAAGGCCGGATTTGATGACAGTAAAACTGAGCTGGAGGCTACATGGCTAAAAGCCAGTATTAGGAAAGTGTTTTTCAGCTATTGTGCACAGTAACAGTAGAAGTGCTGGCTTGCCAGAGGCAAAGGGAGAGTAGGTAAGTCAGGATTATATTAAAAAACATGTCAGACCAACCCACTGAGCACTGCACTGTTAGTAATTTTGAAGTCAACAGTTAATAATGACCTTCTGGAGATTGCTAGGCCAGAGGCTGGGTGTATAAATATATAATAACTTGATTTAGTGACTGTAGGGGATGCTTCTTGGATGAAGAACAAGAAAGGTTTAGGAAGAGAAAGAGTGTTTAATAACTTTGACAGTGTTTAGAATTCTTAGACTAGCAATAGATAGTAATATTCAGCATTTGAAATTTATTGGAAACTCTTTGGTGTGAAGGGCTATATATAATCAATATTACGTTGGTGCCCTTAGCACATTGCAGGTTGACTCTCCTCCAAGTGCTTTGGAGATTAGACAGCAGAGATTAGACCCCCCCCTACAGACATGTAGTCAGTAGTTGTCTGTCACACAGTTGCTGCTAACACAAATATTATTTGGCATGAATGAATATCATATGCAGTGAAAAAGAAGAAATAATTTTCCACGTTGTCTATAATTCAAATTTCTTCAAGATCCCATTGCTTCAGTTGCTATCCTTTTAGAAGAGATGTTGGTGACTGAACAAACATAAAAGCATAGTATTCAAAGACTGGATAAAGTCATATATTTTCATGTGTTACTGTGCTTTACAGGAGCTTCTTGCAATCAGCAGTTATGGACTTTCATGGGGGGTGAAGAATGGAAATGAACCGGTTCACTGAAGATAGGCCCATTACATTAGATGGGCTCCTGATAATGCATGTAATAATGAAAAAAAAATGTTTTTATTGTACAGTGACATAGGTCGATCCAAGACAGCAAATGCCTGTGCACATGAACATGTTGTTGATGATAATAACGCTAACAGTAATAAACATCTAAAAGCCAAAAATATCTGTGCAAGCCAACTTAGAAATGCATGCACATGTTGGCAAAGTTTTTTTTTTAACTGAGTTGTTTTTAACAAGTTTTTGGATTCAAGTTTTAATTAGGACAGTGCAATCATACATTTTTTTCTTACATTCCAGGACAGTGCAGAAATCTTAACATGTATCAGACATTTTATGGAGACCATGCTTGGATTTGTTCAAAACTCAGACAACTTCTTGGTGAATAAGAAATAGATTTCAGAGTAGAGCTTCCTAAGTGTGTGATACTCACAACGGACAAAATGCTTTGGACAAAGGAAGGAGTTATTAGTTAGTCCATTGGCCTTTTTTAAATGTAGTTTTTCTGCATTTTTGAGAAAGTCCTGAAGGATAATTGAGGTGTAACAGGCCAAAGTAGAACCGGTGATGATACAGTTCATACTGGAATGGAACAAAAGTTCAACATGAACTTAAAGAGTTACATAAAAGTGGCAAAGTGGTTGTTTAAAATCCTCATAATTATCTTCTGGTTTTGTTACCTCTGTTGTCTGGAGATGTTTATCTACTGGTTGGATTCTCGTTGCGCAACTCATATTCTGGGGGAGAATTCTTTTTTTTTTTTTTTGCTTTCAAAAGTACCACTTCAATAACTTTGGAGAAAATGGAAAGAGCCAGCATCATGCCTTGTTGTTGTTTAAGTACTGTGGCACGATCAGTAGCCTAAAAAAACCCTGACATTTAAAACTGGCTTTAGGGAAAAAAGTGTTGCAGACATTTTCCCAGAATCCCCTCTGTTTTCTTTTGATATATTTTCAGTCCAGGAATAAGGCACATACATTTCTGAAGATCAGAAGTTCATTTATTCTTTCAGCACTAGACTGAGTTCTATGAAGAATAGGCTTTCACTTTCCAATACGACTTTCCAAGTCAACTGCTTGCTGTGAGTGAGGTAGAAAACTCATTCCAGTATTTTAAGAGTAGAAATGGCTTTGAATTGGTCCAGACCCTTTTCTTGTGCTGTTCTGTAGTCACCTTTATTTTTATTTTTTTTAGCCTACTTTGGGGTTTTGACTTTCCTCCAAATTGCATATTCTGGACCCTTTTGCAGGAACGGTGAAGTTTAAAGCACTACATCATCTCCAAGTGATTCCCAGCAATCATTTGCCATCTCTAAGTTTTGCTTATCATTTTCTTTTATCATCTATCAACAGCAGTGCTCAGTAGTAAATGTAGGGCTTTAGCACACAGAAATAGAGAATAAAATTGTTATATGAAAACAGTCTCAAACTACACCATTCAACCTAGATCCCATATGTCAAACATCCAGAGAGATTCACCTCCAGGGTGTGGTTCAGGCCCGTCTTGAAACAGGAGACAACACATAGTTTTTATGTAAACTACTTACAGAGTACTACTTCTGTGCAGCTCTTATTGGATGCTTAAATTCCATTCACTGTCATGTGTTCATGAGCCTTAGCTCCTGCTGGTTTCATGGAAATTAAGAACTCCTTCTCTTACAGTATTGGGCCATAGATGCTTTACATAAGTCATGATGGTGGTAGCTAAAATAGGAATAGTAATTCCCAGAGCTAAAATGAGATGGCAATAAAGGAGATTAGCAATCCTGCCCATTTTTTAATGGATCCAAAATACAAAGACAACATGTAGGAATTGAAACAAAAAGGAATTGACAGTATTTACTAAAAACATAAAAATGTTTGTGCTCAGTCAAATCAAATGTCTTGCCCAATATTCTGACTCCAGCTATGACCAATGAAGAAGCCAGGGGAAAATGAGACAGGATAAGTTGATCTTCAGCTATTTTCAGCTCGAGAAATTTCCTGGAATGGACATAAGTCAGTATTCAAAAATCCTTAAAGTAATATCTTCTTCCTTAACCTGTCTAATTCGCATTGAATGCTTGGAAAATCTAGCACCCACAACGTCCTTTGAGAAGGAGTTTCATGTTTGCGTGAAGAACTGTCTCCTTTTACTTGCTTTGAACCTGGCTCCTACTAGCTTCATTTGATGTCTATCATTGGAAAACACAGTGAGCAAAGCAAACCCCATGCACCTCACTTGACCACTCAGGATGCTATGGCTTCTTGTTATATCCCCTATGGAGTTGTATGTCTCCAAGGTTGAGCTAGAGACAGAAAAATGTTCCATGTTGAATCTTCTACGGTTTCTGTCTCTGCAAACACTGATGCAGAGAGTTCTAGCTTCTCAGCAATGGCCTTGTTTTCTGCCAGGGCTCCTTTATATTCTGATCACTAGCGGACCCAGCAGACTTGCTGCTTCTGAGATGTTTGACGTAGGATTTATTGTGAATTTTTATTCTTCATAGTTGTTCTTCAGACTCTCTTTTTGGCATGCTTTGTGGTGCTTTTGCTGAAGTTTCAAAACATCACTTGGGTGGCTGAGTTAGGAAGAGAGCTAGTTTCCATAATTTTTTTGATGTTGTAAGGGAGAAGTCCATCCAAGAAAGTAGTTCAGAACAGGACCTAACTGCAGTATTCCAAAATGCTTTTTTGGAAGAGTTTTTCTGTTACCACTGCCTGTATAATGGTGTATTAGAATTTTCTTTCAGACGGTAAGTGTGCTTCTGAGGTACATTTCACTGTTGTCCTCATGTATTTCACTTCAATTTATGTTGAGTTCTTGGAGCTCATGAACGAGACTCCTTTTGTAGGAACCTAAACTTGAAAAGGTGGTCCAAAAGAGTAGTGAGTATGCTCTACCTTGGAGGAGGATACACAGAATAAATTTGAAGAGAAGTGGGCAAAGATTTAATTCAGTAACTCATCGCTTTATTCTGAGAGAACAAAGAGGGACTTGAGGAAGTCTATAAATCCCAATTTTCCCTTTAAAAAAATGGATAAATTAGACCACAAGGTTAAAGCTTACAAAATAAATCGTGCCAAAATCCAACCAAGTCAAATAATATATAGGGAGTACCTCTGCTCAATTATGTTTTGTTTTTGTTGAATATTGTTGTGTCCAAAATCTATAATAACTGAGAGAAAAGCTTTTTTATGCATAGTGGAGTAGATTCTTTTTTCTGGACCAGTTCCAACTATACCAAAAATGTGTCTTTAAAAGAAAATTATTGGCATAAATTCAAATGTGCAAAGTGTGGTGAAGGTTCAGGCTGCAAATAGAAATCTGAGTTGTTTTGGATGGATCTCAAGGTCTGGAATTGGGATCTTGCATTCTGGAAAATTGAACTTCCGAGAAAAGTGTCAGTAGGTTGGATAATAGTCTGTTTTGGATGAGGATGAGAAGTAAAATGTTGGTATTTTCCACAGAAAACAGGAATTGTTTCCAAAGCTCTGTTGCAGGAGAATTGCAATAAAAATGTGTTAATATGTCAGCTGCCAATTGGAAGGCTGACAAAGGTTGGGCCTGGATACCGCTTTACACCCTGTGTAGCCTGTCTCTAGTGTGGTAGCACAAGAGAATCTCTTGCCTCCACAGTTCCTAAGGAAAGCTGCAGAGCTGAAATCAGTAAGTATTTTTGAAGAAGGTAGAGGGGCAGCTGCTGTGTTAATTTTCCTAACAGCAAATTGATACCATTTTTGCATAATTTTTACATTTTGCAACAAAGGCACTGGAAGTGGAAAATAATTCTAATGGAAAATTCGCAATGAATCTTGTTTGTTCTACCTATTTTGGTTGTCTCTGTGTTGAGTCCCATGCTTGAAACAGAAATCTATATTCCTCTGTTGTGTTTTGGATGCTGCACATGCTCAGAAATTAGGCTTTCAGATTGGCTAATTTGCATACATTAAGCTTTCCAGTCAGTCTCCTCTGTGACGAACAGCAGCACTTTCTATCGGAAATTTACTTGGTATCTGGGTTATTACAGAACTCCCAGTGTGGGGGCATGTATGTGACTATTACACATTTTCAGGTTGAGATATGAATTAATATTGGTAATCATATGCAGGCATAAATACATCTTTGTAAATATAGAGCCTAATTAGGACCAAGGGGACAGGTGATTTAAAAAATCATTTTTCACTGGGGGAAAAACAGGTGGGGTTTTTTGTTGGGTATTTTTTGTGTGGATTTGTTCTGGTTTGGGTTTGGTGGGCTTTGTTCTGTTTTTAAATGAAAAATGGGGAGAGATTTAAAAATATAAAAAAGGAAATTAAAAATTATAAGGTGGAGCACAAAAAAGATCTGCAGCAGCAGTGATCTTCCTAGGCCAGCCTGGATGTGCCTTATTTTTCTTCAAAGTTTACCGTTGTCAAAAGCAAAAAACCCCAGAAAAATAGATATCAGTGGTAAACTCGAGGAAGTCCTTTTCATTTTGCAGATAGACTTTAATTAGAGAAAAACTTTACTGTTTTCCAAGTTACCTTAAAATAGAGATTTGTATGAATTCATAACAGTACAGTAATGAAAACCCTGTGTGCTAATTAGATTTGTGCTTTTCAGGGATATTAGTTTTATTAGATCAGTCAGCTACTAATTGTTTCATGTAAGGAGATGCTTTTTTTCATGTGAGAAGATTGAGGCATGTTCTGAAGTAGCTGATGTGTGGAGAGGTTGTCTTCACGGGACTGTCAGCAAGTCTAAGGAAAGAAAAGGAAGGCTAGGTGGAAAAGCTCTCAAATTTAGCTACAGTAAGTTAGGTTTGGTTCCTGACCAGCGTAGTTGTAGTCTGTCTAAACTCACAAAAAATGTTTTCTATGCAGCTTATTGACTAGGACATGTAGGCTATATATGCACTACATACATTTGGAAGGTCTGGTTTAGACCAGCACTAGCTTGGACCCATGGCCTAAATGCTCATTATTTGAAGCACTTCTAAGTTTGTGCTTCTGGTTCAGCTTTACACCAAGGGAATCTCATTGGTGTAATACAAACAAGGCTGCTCCTTTTTGCATACTGAAGTGCAGTAAATTGCAACCCAAAATACAGTAAGTGGGGACAATCAGTTTTACTTCAAGGGTATGCTCCTGATCTGAATGAAAACATAAATGTAGTTTCAGACTTTTGTACTGATCTCCTCTCAACTCTCTGTGAATGTTGCAAAGAGGACAGCGATTGTTTTTCCTGCAAAAGGTACTTTCTTTGGTGCCTTAAGGAAATATTTGTTTCCTTTCCATGGCATGATGTGTGTTGTTGACTTTGTTCACCAGGATGCTATTTGTATGTGAAAGTAATTATTGTGAGCATAACATCTGGAGAGATGACGAGTCCAGAAATGTATTGGAAATCAGCAAAGGGTTCTTTGTTGTAGGGCTGCTGCTTCATTTTCATAAATATTGTAATTGGGCTTTTCTGTAATGATACCTCTTTGAAATGCTTGGCATGCTTGGCTAGCAAATACCTGGAGAAACAGAAAAATAGATTTCTAAAGTAGGAAAAGCAATTTCATGCAAACCCCCTCATCTTACTGTTTTATAGCAGGGTGAACAGAATATAAACCCACATTACTTTCTGTAGTAAAGCAATGTTCTTTCATTATTGTTAGGGGGGGTACAACAGATAAAATACACCTTTCCTCAGCTATGTGGGTTTGCTGCAGGATCTTTCAGACCCAGGGCTCGCAGGAGTGACTGACACTGCTATTAAAACGACTAAGCTAAAGTCTTGTAATGGGACTGTTTGTCTGGTTTGGCAGAACAGCTATTTATTGGATAATAGCCTTAATGAGGGTGATAATTTTCTTCCTTGCAGATGTACTAGGGAGCTGAGCAACAATCATAAAATAATTTGTCATGAACTAAAAGCATACTCCAATTTAATGAATTTGTCACTAAATCGTTTTAATGATTATTTTAGAGTTGGTGGTCAAAACCAAAACAACAGCAGCACAAGAGGTAGTTTCAAAAGACAAAAAAAAAAAAAAAGGAAAACCAATAAAATTCTCAAGCTGTATATCTGTATATTGGGTTTGCATTCATCTAAGGCAGGTGAAATGAATGAAGTCATCTATTTCCTCGCTTTATTGTGGTTGCTACTAAACTTACTAAATTCTTACAGGACTACCAAGGTACAGCAAAAGGGTAGGCTTCTTTAGCCTTGAATGCTGCACAAGTGGGAGCCAAAGAAAATGGCCTGAGACAGAACTAAGGCCAGATGTACTTAAGGCTTTCTATAAAATCTAGTTTGTAAAAGCTAGCAAACCCTGACACAAAATAGAAACCAGTGTAGAGTGTGTCAAGCAGGCTCTTTTGGCCATGATGGTTCATTGGCTAATTTCATGGTGGTTTCATTGGTCAGGCAGCTTCCCTCTTGATGCAGCAAACCCCAGAATTACAATTGTTCCCCGAAGTCTCAAGCCTGGCTGCCATGTAGCAAATGAAAATGTCACTCCACAAACCACCTGGGTGTAAAAGCCAGTTCTGACTCATGACGTAGTGTGTGTGAAGTACCACCACTAATAGGGACAGGAATAATAATCTGACAGCATCCATTCAAACTTGAGCAGAGATATGGGAAAGGTAAGGCCTCCTCCACTAATACTTTGATTTTCCTGGAAATGAGCAAGCAATGCTAGTGCTGAGGCACTGCAAATTCTCACAGCTAAACGTTTGTTTAAGTAATTCAGGGCACTAGACAGGATGCCTGACAAGAGACATATTCCCCAGCATGTTTATTCATGTTATGGAAAAGAGAAATGGGATTGAATCTCCCATCTGTAACAGCACTGAAGTCAGATTATACCCTCATCAGATCAGAATCAGATCTATAATTTTTTCCTGTCAGTCATGTACCCACCCTGTATTTGGAATTACACACTGAGGAAATTACTGGCCTATGTCATGCTGACTTGTTTGACTATGAACCAAGGTTAACAACTCGGGTAGACAAAGAGTACAAATTAACCAGCTAGGAGTCTTTTAATAATCCAAACTGTAACAAATTGAACAGGAGGGTGTATAATTTACCATAGGATATGTATAGCCTTGTTAACAGAACTAAAGTGAGATGTGAGCTAAGAAATGTCATTTTCTGGACAGAAGAGATAAAAGATAATTGTTTTAAGAGTCTATATAGCAGTATATGTAACCAGAAGGGTAAAGACTTCCCTGTAAAATCTGTAAGAGATCCCCAGTGACATGTCAAGTCCTAGAATTAAAATTGACCCAAAGAGACTTCAGTAGTTGTATGTGTTAGAAGTTCCACAGCCACAAGCTAAATGGGAATGAAGAGCCAAACTTAGGCTAAGATTTCTTCGTGAGTTGATGGCATTTCATAATTCACAAGGAAATCTCAAGGAGCTGCTACATAGCTGAAGCAAGACAATTTAGTACTAGCATACCGAAGAGAATGATAAAGACTTGTCAACTTACATTAAACTAGTAAGGAGCATCATAAATTACAAAAGTATTACTAATTATTAAATGTTTAATATTTTGTTTCATTACATCTGGTGCACACTGATCCACAGGGCAGATTTCAGTCCAATTCACTGACAAAACCTTCCATTAACCAAATAGTAAATCCCTATGTTTCTGCTAAAAAAAGCCTGCTATTGAAACTGGTAGGAGCTGTCACTGATTATTAGCTGCCCTTTAGCTAAATAACTTCAATGTAAGATATACCTGATAGTTTTCTTCAATGCGATCAACATTTTATTCAAAATGGCATATTTTATTAATCTCATACACATCGTTATCAGTGGAAATCCTTACTAGCACAATTCTAAAACAAAATAAAAAAACTCCAAACAAAACCCACCATGCTGTTGACTGTGATACTCTTGGTTTAGCCTGATAAATTTGTTATCCTGCTTGCAGGATACCTGATGAAACATATAAATATAAGTGCAGTGTTTATTTATGGCCCAATTGTAAGATAGTTCTCTTTTATGTATTGAGATTTATCTGCACATTTACTTTACAGTTCTCTGATATTTCTCGCCAGTTGATTTACAAAGGAAGTCATATCTTTCATTTCCTTACATAGAGGATAAGAGACCATCTCAAAGTGGGGCTATATGCAATTGGAGAGACTTAGCAAGTATGAATTTCCTAAGTACCTGTTTACAGTTCTGCACAACTGATCACAGTGAGGCATGTAAAACACGTTTGTTGTATTCATAGGCTAGGTCTATGCTTCTGTTTTCTGTGAAAGTGTTTTCTGTTGCTGCACAGAAGATACAGGTTATTTTCACAATAAGATTTCCATCTTCCTTTTTAAAAGGTGAGGGAGGTGGGGGGTTTTGTTGTCTTTGAGGGGGGAGGGAGTTAAGTTTTGGTTTGTTGTTGTGGGCTTTTGTTGGGTTATTGTTGTTGAATTAATACAGATATTTAAAAGAGCAACAAACTTGACTGTTAATTTTGAGTTTCAAATCAGCCAATGCTTTTAAATAATTTTTTAATGCTTTTAAATCATTGTAATTCTTTCACGAATTTACACAGACTTTGGCAGGCTTAACTGTGAGATTCTGGATATGCATGCAGAGCTTGGCTGACAGTGACAAGACTAAGTACAGATGAAAGATACACTGGAAAATGAGCTGACATGCACAGTTGTAAACATCCTTCTGGGATCATCTGCTGTTTCAGAGAAGTGTAACAGGGCATGGGATAATGATGGGAAAGCTAAACTGGTTCTTTCTATGTCCTACAGATGGAAAAATGAACAAAGTTAAATGGATTGTGACTTGGCCATTGATATTCGTGCTCTTTTGCACCATTCCAAACTGCAGCAAACCACGCTGGGAGAGGTGTTTTATGGTGACGTTCGTCTTATCTACTCTCTGGATCGCTGTGTTCTCATACTTCATGGTGTGGATGGTAAGGGCATACAGCAGGACTTCCCATACTGAGTGAAATGTGCATCTCAAAATAGGTTATAGATATTTTGTGTATTTGTTTTAAAAGAAAAGCATGTAATTGTAGTGCAGTGTCTTCAGCTTATATTGTACTTATTATAACTCCAGCTTTCTGCTGCTCTTTTCTGCACAAGTAGTTGGCCCATTATAGTACAGAAAGGTGCCAGCATGATTTTCAAGAGAATGTGGATATCCACATCCTACTAGTAAAAGGGAGTTTAAAAGAAAAAGTTTAACTCTCAGTAGCTTGAGTCTCCTTTAGAAATTTGGTGGTATATCAGGTATAGATCTGTAAATTGTTGTCAGTTCAGGAGCATACTTACTTGAAGATTTGAATACGTTTGGTTTTGGGGTTTTTAGTTACCTTACCCTCTTTCAGTTTCTCAAGTTTCCATTTTCATTCAGGGAAGAGGCATGAATAGGAAAGCTCCTCAAATAGTTTCTGTGATGGAAAAAAATAGATACACTTGGAGTATAGGAAGTTACCATTTTCTACACTAAAAGATGGAAAACCAGAAAGTTATATATACCTGTAACTGGAAGATTGGTCAAATGTGCTGCTGAAGAATTTATGTGCCCATTTTCCTCTTAAATGAAAATATAGTAAAGAAACCTTCCTCTGATTTCATATCAGAAAATACAGTCTCCTATATGTACACCCATAGTCATACACACAAACACACACACTCTTCTAGTCATGCATATGGAAGAGTTTTTGTTCCTGAGCTTCTTACCTGCAGAATCATTTTTGAGTGGAGAACATAGAATCATAGAAACATAGAACATCTCTACCTTCATCAGGCATTTGCAGACTGCTTTATATTCATGTTTCCTCTCATGGAAGACGGTGTTTTCAATATACTTTTTGCAACTTTCTATGTAAGTTTTGCACTGTAAGTTAATTCTCTTTTCTCTTAACATAGACTGTTAGAGAAAGTCGTATGCCAGCTCTCATTCTGCCTGGCATAATGGTGCCAAAGCTGCACATTTGTTTCATACCATATATCCTTTGCAAGTCCATGCTCTTTACATTGGCTCTATTTTAGAGGTCCCCTTCACAAATAAGAGAGATGCTTATGAAGGCTGCAACACAGCTTATTTTAAGTAGCAACCAGACCTCAATACCCCATTGCCACTTGCAGCAGGGGAATCATGCCCACTCCTATTTCTGAGTTACAACTTGCTCCTGAGAATAAGGTTTGTGAGAACGTTCCTAAAATACTCCTTTTCATTGGTGAAGGGTTCAGTTTTCCTCATGTAAGAGAATGGCAAACTAACAGAGCCTTAAAGAGTTCCTTTCCTAGCAGTCTCAGCAGGGAAGCAGCTGGCTGTCCCTTACTCAGTCTTCTCATTCTCACAAGGCTCTTTCCTTTTCAGCTGTCTGTTTTGCCTCTTTTCTTAATGCTTTTTCAGCCTTCCTCAGATGTTCCAGCTAAAATACAATTCCCTGTCCTTTCCAAGAACTCTGCTACAAGCTTCAGCTATTCCTTAAGCTCTTTTAAAGCTGCATCTGGACTCTCAGGGAGCAATATAACCAGACTTCCTCGCTTTGGCATTATATTAGAAGGCACGCAAGAAACTGGTTCCTTCTTTGTGTTTTGGGATAAAATAAGTTCTTTATATCCCTGCCCCTGTATCACAAGGTAAATCGGTTGAAGTCCTTTTGAGAAAATAGAACCTCCTTAAAAGATCAGTATGTCCCTTTAGAAGTACACGAAATGGAGCTTTTTTGTTTGCTCATACAGTGTTGAATAATATGACCCAACATACTTTTCAGTGTACTTTTCCTGATTATTCCATAATTATTAATTTGCAGAAGTGGATAAGTATCCCAAGTCTAATCCTCTTTGGGTCCTCACAAGAAGTCAAAGTTAAAAAGTATGCCACAACTGTACTGGAATGAGGATACTCTCCAAATACAATAGGTTAATCTCTTTTCCTTACTGTTCAGGTGACTGTGATTGGATACACCCTTGGGATACCAGATGTGATCATGGGCATTACTTTCCTAGCTGCAGGAACAAGTGTCCCAGACTGTATGGCCAGCTTGATAGTAGCAAGACAAGGTACTGTCTGCTGTAGCATTACTGTAATTTTACATGCATGCTCTGTGATTTGCTTCCTCTGTACACACAATTTCGCAATGCTATTTTATTAATTTTTTTATTTTTAGTGTTTCAGGGCCTTGATAATTAGCAAAGTGTTTTGGCCTTTAAAGTGAACCAAAAATTAATCCCTATTCTGTTATCTTTTGCTTACTGGGACTAGGCACACCCTAGCATTCTAGAAGGTCATTCAAAATTCAGATATCCTATGCATGGTATGTATCAGTCAGGGTAAAAAGATAAAAGTAGTAGACAAAACAGGCATATCAGCTATTAAAAACAACATTGAAGAATACATGCTGACTTGCACTTGTCCATGTAAAACTTTCTAGAAGACCTCTCAAACCCAGGGAAGTGCTTAAGAGGATCTGGCAGTGATGTTGCTTCAGACATGCTTCTCATCCGTTTGCAGGCCGCTTTCCCTTTGGAACATATGAGTAGTTGAAAAGGGTTTTAGCTAAATGTCAGCTATGTCCTCATCAAGTCTGCAATTGAAATTATTGAAGGCTTCCTCATGAATTCTTAAATTTTGATTAAGGTTATTTGCAGATCCTTTTTTTACTTGGGAAATGCCTGTAGCAACATCCCTTTCTGTTGCTGAAAAACATTAAACCTGACAGTGTGATCTCCTGTACTGCAGTAGAATAAGGAAAGGCCTTAACTGTATTCTTTTCCACTATTGCAATTTCCGTAGTCTATTTTTTTTGCCCTGATAATGAGATTTTCAGCACACAGCATTGGGCAGACAAGAAAGTTTCTGAAGTGGCAAATTGAGCACCCAAAGTCCCACCTTTGTAGTTTGGGATAGGAGTAGCGCTGTTAAATATTGCTTGATTTGAAAAGATTTCTGTATTTTAAATACTTCATTTTCCAGGTTAAAATCTCACAAAAAAGTAGTACAAAGAAGTATTATGGAACCATCTTCCTACTAAATTAGTTTTCCATATGTAGTATTAAAGTGAACATATTTTTGCAGGAACAGAAGGAAAAATGTTACATTTTTGAATGAACAGACTGTTTCTTTAGATTAGTTGTTCTATAGTATTAAGAAAAACTAGTGTAGGGATTCTTTCCTCAAAAAGTAAAGGTAAGCACTGCCTTGGCAAAAAACAGCCACTTTCTCTTTAAGACAATACAGGGACTTCACACTACTTGTGTTCAAGAGAGATATTTGCTGACAGATTGCAGACAAATATCTCAAAACTAGAGATGAACACTACCATAATATGGATCCAAAGCATAACCTTCCTTTCAGCAGCTTCCTGCAGGAGGATGCAATACGTGCTGTGGTAGTGTCTGTCTCCACTCTGTGCCTAAGGGAAATTAACAAGGGCAGAGAAAAATTCTGCCTTCCTCACGTCCATTGATGCTGGTGCAGAATGAGATGCCAGCTGGTGATGAGCATTGGGAGTAAATTTTGAGTAATGCCTAGGGACTTGACCAGGATTCACTAATTATTTATTTTTCCCTTTTCTGTAGCTTTTTATTGTTCCTGAACTGAAATCTTTGCTGGCTAAGCCCCACAAGAAGTGCTTAATATCTTTTACTACCATCTGATTGAGTTCTTTTCAGGATCACCTTGCATCATTCGTATCAGATAAAGGCCACGTATCTACATACTAAATCCAGTACATAATCTCCAGGTTCCCTGTGGTTGCAGGCTACCTAGAACAAGACTTGTTCTTTTAATTGCCTTTAAACTGGGATTCACTGGGTGTGTGGCATCCAAAATACAAGGAGGTTGTAGTTAGAGTGAGCGATTTTTGTATACTTCTTTCAGAAGTTGTGCAGAGATCATGGAAATTGTCTCCCTACCACAGATACTCTGGCCAGTCCAAGGGGGCTTGAATCAATGCAGATAATTCCCCTTTAGTTTCCTCTAGTACACAGAGCAATAGTCCTGTACTTTGTTTTTACCAAAGAGTTGTTGTTTTTTTCTCTGCAGGTCTTGGTGACATGGCAGTATCCAACACAGTAGGGAGCAATGTCTTTGACATTCTGGTGGGACTTGGCGTTCCATGGGGTTTGCAGACCATGGCAATTGATTGTGGATCAACTGTATGTATACTATGTATACTTGGCAAATCTTTAATTTGTTCTTTTTATGTCTTAAAAAAAAGTCCTAAAAAGAAAGCATGCAAATAAAATTTAAAAAAACCCTTACAGCCAAACAACCACCTGCTGAGCATGTTATTGGTTCCTAAATAAGGTATCGTTCTTAGGAGGAACCAGAACTTAAGGAAGCAATTCTCCTTCAACAAACTGCAGCTAGTTCCCAGTTTGTCAACTGGAGCACATTATACTGTATAGCAGAAAAACAGTGCCATGGCTCATGCTCTGTCATTTTTTTCACTACACAGCTTCAGGCACACCTGTCTCCCTGTACCTTAATATTTTTGTCTGTAAGATGAGAATAACAGCATATATCTCTCTGCTGATGATCTTTTAACATAAAATCTTTTATAAGTGCTGATTTTTTTTTTCTTTTAATGGGGGTGGGTTTACTTATACGTTGGTTTAGATTCTTTAGTCTTCCCATTCTTCATTATGATAAATCTGTTATGGATTTGCATAGTTTAAAATGACTAAGTCAATATTGAGAACAGAAGGTGGATCATAAATCTATAAATTGATTTCTGATCTCCAAAGCACAATTATATGCTGAGCATTTCAAATGTCTGTTTTATTTCCCACAGGTTAAGATAAACAGCAAAGGACTGGTCTATTCAGTTGCACTTTTGCTGGGATCCGTGGCACTTACTGTAAGTATTTGACTGTCTGCAAGTATTTCAATTGCAAAATACTTCATAGGTATTTGCATGTTATAGAAGGATAAATTGGAAATAGTTATTACCCCTGAAGCATTGATTCCTGTAAAGTATCATTCTTGTAGCAATACCGTGAGTTGAAGGGCTACCATTGTCCTCAGTGAGGACTGAAATCTGACCTTTCATGTTGGTCCCATTGATTTCAGTGGCAGTGTTGAAATTGTGGGATCCAATAATACTTCTGTGCTCCTGTGTCTAGGTGCATACCCCAGGCCTGTCTCTGCTTTATGCTGGGACAAGACCCAGGTGCACTTCATCACTCTTTGCCCTTGTCTCTTGATTTCCAAAACCAGTGTGGACTAATCATGTGCTGTAGCCAAAACCTTTAATGAAGACTAGGCGAGGACCGTGAACCTCAGGGCTTCGGAGAACAGGACTTTAGAATAGGCATGCTAAATGTCGCTCAGCATAAGGCATTTACTTTGTAACACGACTTATTAAGGTGAAACAATAATTCTGTTTCAAAAGTCAATTTTGCTGGTACTTAAGGTCTGATCCTGCTGACTCCCAGGGAACCTTCTGTGGGAAGAATCAAATCCCAAAGGTATACAAATATCCACTTATACTAATGTTTTTCACTGATTGCCTGTGGAGATTCTGTAGCAGCTCTGTAGAGACGGGAGTCATCACTGGAAATTTCACGCTTTTGCATGACTAGGTCTTACAAAACTTCACGTCATCTGTGCACAACTTAAGTGGTAGAATGATGAGGTCTGTTCACTCTGCCACTAACTTCCTAATGCATCTGATACATAAGCTGTGGGGGCCTGTTCTTTTCTTATCCCCAGTTCTGCTATACTGTACAGTGCCTGTGAAACAACAAAGATGTTCTGTAGACATTTGTATCTGCTGATGCTGCATGCATATTGGTAATCAGCACTTTGGGAAAAAATGGGATAATTATGCAGATGTATTGCTATGCTAGCTGTTCATGCTTTTCCATAAAGAGTCTTTTCATAGCAGAAGCTGTATCACCTGAGTTTGAAGCATCTATTATTGTCTCATTTGTTCTGCTGGATGCCCTGATTCACACAGACCCTCCCAGCAAAACTCGGTGGAGAGTTTTGAGCAAAACAAATGATAGTTCAGAGGCACTTAACCCCATTGAAAATAGATGTCTTCATGAGGACTTCATTGCTTTTCTACCTGTAACTTGTAACTCCCCTTAGTTCTAGACCTGAGCAAGACATCAAGGAAAGCACCTCTTCTGAAGCTCTTGAGAGAATGAACATTAGGTGCTGGTGTACTACTGGGACATAAAGGATCTGCAGAGGACCACTGTGGGGATAGGGATTCATGTAGTGCAGTGCATTCCTGTAGTTCATACTGAATTAATGAAAGGGCTGCCTGACTGGAACGTGCCCTGTGTGCTACCTCAGACCGAAATTGTGCACCCAGGGGACTATTTCTCAGTTACACAAAGAACTTGTGAAGGGGCCTTAATGTGTGTTCATTTAATATTTTGTAAAAGTATTTAGGACAACTCAGAGTCAGACCAGAGTTCAAGTTCCCAGTTTGGGCTTTAACATTCCTTTTCTTGATCAGAAAAACATATGTTGTCTTTTTGATCTATAAAATACTTAGAATATATTTTTATCCAAATCAAAAGAATCTATTTTTTAGCTTGTAATGGTTGTTTCCAAAAGTCTCCTCTGGGGCTTTATTAACTAATACTTTGTTTGCTTACAGGTGCTTGGAATCCATGTAAATAAGTGGAAACTTGACAGGAAATTGGGCATCTACGTGTTGTTTCTTTATGCTGTTTTCCTGTGTTTCTCTATATTGATAGAGTTTAATGTCTTCACCTTTGTCAACTTACCTATGTGCCGAGAAGAGCTTTAAACTACAATAAGGAGACAGACTGAAATTCTTCTGATTACATGTGCTGTAAATGACAGGAGGCATTTCACCTTTCTACCTTCTTTCCATCAGTAATTTGAGTGTCGTTCCTGCTTCATCAGCTATCAAGCACTTGTGGAAGCACTATCAAGTGCTATCAAGCACTTCCACCTGTGTGGAAGGAAAGCATACCTTTCTTTTAACATGCTAGCACAAGGCAACCAAAGCCTTTTCCTTCTCTTTGGATATTGCTGCCTAGTTGTAAAGCTGTGTGGATCTTATGCAGAACTCTAGAATGATCCGTTCCTTGGACATTCTGCTGTGGTTTTCATTCTCCTTTTGCAGACAATCAACCACCATGGTTAGCGGGAAGACAGGAGAAAAAAACTTTATAGTTCTTTTGGGTTTGACATTTACTTTCCATGGAAGGATAAGAGGCAAATTTTGAACTCTTCTTGGCTCGGTTAAAATATCTCAACTACAGGACTAGAAAGTGCAAGGCACATATCATGGCATGCACTGTTGAGGACATCATTTCCCCCCTTCAGGTGCTCTGCTTGTAGAGAAGCTGCACTGACAGTTTTGGATGGCAGTGTTGAATATTTATCACTCTTTTCAATGAACATGAAAATGTGGCAGAGAAAGAAGAGGAAATGGTTCTATGTTGTATCACTTGTGATGATGCACACTAAAAGAATATCTGCATACTGAAGAAGAGAATTACATGCAGAAATTCATACTTGAAAAATATGTTTTATCGTTAATGAGGAATGCTGTATATATAAATATAAACGAACATTTGTGGAATATTACACCACAAGAAAAACTTTGCATTGGCCCTTGAAAGCCCATTGTGTAAATCTAGAAGAAACTAAACAAATAAAATATAACTGGGTGCTCAGTAACTGTCAGTGATTGTTATCAGCTGAGTGTAATATCTGAACATAATACGGACTTTTTGTCAAAAAAAACCCACCCTGATTACAATTTAATTTGATGGGTGGAAGAAGCTTATTTCATCAGTCAAGAAGCTGGTGTATTCTTCTCCATTTTACTCTTATTCCCAGAAGCTTTATGAAGACGAGTGTCTGACACTGTGCAGTGCAGATGAGAAACTCCTACTCAAAAGAAGTCTGTCAAAACAATACGGTCTTTGTTTTGATTGCATGAAAGTTTTAAAACATGATACACTTTTTAACCCCCAGTAGAAGCCAGGTTTAGATATCCTCACCACCAGCATAAATCTGATCTAAAGAATGACTGGATATAATTGACAGCAAGATATGTCCCAGAGTATTGAAAATGATGGGTGACATTCCACATTGTAGCAGTCATATGATTGCGAATCACTGAGACAGCATATTTTAAATTGCTACTCAAGTTTAAAAATATTTTAAAGCTGTATGTGAATTATCACATGAAGTTTCTAAAGAAGCACAGTTAACTTTATAAATAGATTTTAAATTTTCTAATGTTTATAAACCAAAACAAATCTATGAACTAACAGTTGATGCATTTTTAAATACATTAATATTTTCCACTTAAGACTATGTATAAAATCCCATTATTGGGTCAGTGAGAACATACTATAAAATCTTAGCAAATAAGCACTTTCTCAAAGTTCCTTCTTTTGACATGTATGAGAAATAATTATGTTTAAGATGCAGAATACTGTTTAAACCAGGCAATGTGTTTACAATTAAGGCTATTTTAAAATAATTTTGGTACAAATTAAAGAGTGTATTCTGCTGTTATTATTATTTTTTTTTAATGAATTGTATCCTTTCAATTTAATCCTAAAGGAAAAAGTGCAACATATTTATTTGTTTTACACTTTGTCACAAAGATCAGTATTAGTATCGTTTAGGGGTTTTCACCTTAGTTAAGTAGTCATGTAGTTAAACTAGTCAGTCTTAAGGATGACAACAAATACAGCATTACTAAAATGCTTTCTTGAATAGGCAAGCACAACAGTAAACTCATTTGATCTCAAGTATGACAGTGACCCCATTTCCAGACATTCAAGACATTTTTGCTGCAGTGTAAAACTGAGGAGATGGAATTCATGTTCACTTTTGAGCCTTCCTTTGCAGAAAGGCTGTGAAGATGTAACATACTGCTGTGCCACTGCATCCCTCTCTATTCTTACTCTCTTCCCTGCTATCTTTCAGGGGGACAGTTGCCTGCTGAAAAATCTGATGATGGTTTAGATATGAAGCTGAAAGGAGCAGAGAGACAGAGTAAATGCTTTTTTCCTATGTTCTGCTGTTGGGTGGGCTTGGAGAGCTAGCTATTTCCAAGCAAATATTTGCTTCTCTCTGAACAGTAGTTGCAGCTCAGTTGTCTTTACACAACAGAAGGGTAGTCCCAAAATTTAGTTTTGAATGCCTAGTGATCAGCTGAATTTACAGTAATGATGGCATTGATGTTTACGGTGCCAGACATAGAAAACTGTACTGTACTATTTCTGAGCCAGGTAACCTTAGAAGACTATGGGCACCAATTTGTTCAGGAGGAGCTGATCCCCAGGCCAAATATTCATGAAATTGTGTTTGTTAATGCCATGAATCCTTTAGAAAACATTTAGAATTCTTCTGCCTATGCCGAGTATCACCTGCTTTAGAAAACCAGTAGCATAGCAAGAAACAGCCTCAGAAGGTAATACTGACCTTAAGTCACATGTCTGTTCCTGTCATCTGTAGCCCTCCCTAAAACATAGACCCACTTCAAGACAGTTTATATTGAGTTCAAATGCTGCATTTCGTGAGGTGGTCTCATATGCATCTTCTGCTGTGAGACAGGTATCATGCCATGTTATAATTAACATTAGTTGGATTTTCCCCTGACACCACTGCATAACCAGGGATGTATTGTTTGCCAAAGAATTACTAAATGCTGTATAAAGGCCTTGATGATACATGATTATATGAAGTAGTTTAAAGAGTCCCTATGTAGTCATTATCCATATGCTAAAATAAATAAAGATGGCAGTTATAGACCAACCCATGCAGATAAACTGCATGGCCCAAGAAAGAGGTGACTGGCAAACTGTATGTCAGATAAACCCAGTAGTTCAGGAGGCTGTTGCCGAGTAATAGCAGACTAGTGCCTTTCACATCTACATGAGAAAAAATTTGCTCAAGAAAAACCACTACTAGTTTTGCCATTTTCCAATCAAGAAAAGGAGTGATTTGTGCTTGGCTCTCTGCAGTTAGTACAGTTCTGTGGTGCAGCTGTTCAGATAGTGTCTGTAAAATTTGGTAGCCATTTTGTTGTGCTAACCATTGCAAAAGTTAGCTGGCTGAGTTTGGAATGTGTGTCACAATGTTGTGTAAGTTAATGTTCAGCTCAGGAGTGAAAAGAAAGCTGGTGGTGGATGTGAGAGGGAAAACTGTCACTGTGATCTGGAAATTGCCAGCATACTAAGGCTGAAAAGTAATACAACTCAGAAAATGATATCCCATATCCAGCAAAGCTTAACTTCAGTAGGATTGATTCCATGCTTAAAGCTAAGCATATATGTAAGTGCCTTGCTGGATTGTGCCCTAAGATGACAGCGGAGCTTGGTTTCAGGGTTTTCTGTCATATCTGAATCTTTAAATATTTCTTAGTTTTGTAGTCTAAAGACTTTATTTGTTTCTGAAATTGAAAGAATCTGTGGACTTCTGCTCTGCCGATACCACTTTGGATTTCCACTCTTGTCAATAAGAAAGCTGTTTCCTTGTCTCAGACTTCAAAACTGTGTACCTGCCCAGGTGTAGGAGCAGGATCAAAACTGAATTACAGCTTAAACAAGGAGAGGTTTTAGCAGCTCTCTTCTGCTGCAGTTCCACTGGAGTAGCCCAGTCCCACGTAGACCCACAAGGATGCAATCCTGTCTGCAGTGAGCAAGTGGGAGTGTTTCTGTGCAGTTCAGCAGCATTCAGTTGCACGCATTTCCCATTACAAATAAACTGCTTTATAAAGTATAGCCTGAGTAGAGATTTCAGTCTCAGGATCTATATGTCTAAATCTAAAAAGCTACAGTTATGGCTATCTTAATGATTATTTCAGTATCTGAGGGCTGCTCTCTGGGCTGATGTCTAGCCTGGAAGAGCACCTTAAATCTTCACAACAGGTACAGCATAGTCAGACATCTTTCTCTGGCTCAGTCATTGGTGTGCCAAGTTTATTTTATTTTTATATGCTTTCTGCAGCTGTAACAAACATATGATTAATTTATGGTTTAAGATTATATTCGTAAACATTCTGTCAACATGTAAACAAGTGGAAAAGGTCTTCACCTTAGCAGTTATAGAGAAGAGCCTGGTCTTTTATTTCCTTTGTGACTGTGCTTTAATTACACACTCTTGTTTCTATTGTGTGTTTTTTCTAGTTGCACAAATCCCTCATGAGTTTTGCTGTGTTCCTTTCTTGGATTTCTTGCAATTATAAGACCATTTATTTGCATCCTACGGTTAGATAGTTTTAGTAGAATGCTTTAAGCTGTATAAATACTGCCTGATTATTCATGCCAAGGAAGGATCAGTCCTAACATAATATGAAACAGACACTAAAATAACCCTGATAGCCAGGTGAAACCAAAGAATCTTCCTAATTAAAATAAATCACCTTTGAGCATAATGTTCTGTCATTGCAAGCCTCATATCTCTCAGTTATTTGTGTTTAAGCACTCAGAAGAAAATCTCTGCAGGTCATGCATTTACTGCACAATTCGCTTTCTATTTCTTTGAGTCTGAACTCCAGAGTTTTCATTTTGCTGGGTGGTGAGATTTATATGATGACAGCATGGTCCATTTAGTTCCAGCAGTTCTATACCAAACCCTTTGTTATTCCCTTGAACTCTTTTGAAAACTGTATGCAAGTGATAAATGTTCTGCTGAAGAGAAAAATGTTGTTCAACTGACATGTGCATTCCAGTTTCTGACCTACCTTGTACATGTTTAAGAACCTCCTTTTGAATACTTGAACATACACTTTTCTCACATTTCCCCCTGTGTGGGATCCTGATGTTTTCTCCCCAGAGAAAGCTGTGTAATCCTATACATCTTTGCCCTGAAATGTGAGGTCCTTCTCCCCAGGCTGAGATGTGTAGTGATTGTGGTGATTTATACATCACGTTGTTCTGCTTGCTACCATACTTCTGACATACAGTGCACTGTCTGAAAGAAACTAATGACTATGGGAAACCAATACCATTTGGATATTTTCTCACAAGTATTACCAGTTTGAATCTAATTCCATTTATTTTTTCTTTTTACTTGCACAAAGAATTTAAGCGGTTATTCCCATCTTATGACTGAAATGATCTTAGTAAACTTGAAAAACAAATATAGAGGGTGATTTACAGCAATATGGAACTGTGACAATAAAGGTATCAGAATATATCAAAATCAGCGGTATAATCTCTAGAAGGACTAACATCAACTGAGATGCTTCATTTCAGCAGGTTTTTACAGCAAGATCATGGCCTTCATTCATGTACTAGTTGTGTTCAGAGAACACTTGTAAATCTGCTTCCCCAGCAGCATTTATATTTCAAATGGCTGAAACTCTGCAGCAAAGTTGTGACCAAACTCTTGCCTTCATGTTCTTGGGAGTGGTGCCAGCGCTCATTAATATCGTTGTAGCTGGCACAAATTCATATCAGTTGACTGAGAGTAGAATTTGGCTCCCACTATCTCCTCCATTGCAAGAAAGTATTTGAAATTATTTATGATCACTGAAGTAACTTCTGAACCTTTTAAAATTCCCTGTGTTTCATACTTGCAGGAATTTGCAGTGCACCCTTAGGAGGTGCAATACCTCTTTAAATATTATTAAAACTTTCTAGGACTGCTTACTTTGAACACAGAAAGGGATGGGTTTGTAAACTGTAAATAACAGAAATCTATCATGTTATTTATTTTTTCAATGACTGTGACCTTATGCACTGTGAATGCTCTGTGATATGGGGTCCTTTGTACAGATAAATGTGTCATGAAATCCAAATGGATTTAATGTGATAATTTGTTACAAAATGTTGGCATGATATTTGATTATTTTTGTTGTGAAAATTTTAAAAAATAGTTAATTCAGCATTTATAAAAGATTATAGCAGTCAGTATTATAATGCGCTATATAAAAATATATACACTATCAATAAATTATTTAAACAACTGGAGTGTTTGTTGGTTTGGGGTTCTTTTTCCTCAGATGATAGCATGTAAAATATTCTCATATTTATTTTTGAAAAGCTAAAATTTCAGGACCCAGCTAGGGTATGTGCCTGCACTTTCTTGGTGAAATCTGGACCTTGCTGAAGAGAATGACAGAAGGCCCCCATTTTCATCTATTCCAGGGAGTATCACCTGGATCAAGCCATTGTTTGAGGTGAGTTAAATGCATGTATCTGATTCTCACCAATACCAAAACACAGTTTGCTCTTTTAGGACTAGAAATATGTGATTTGCTGAGGAGACAGTTTGCTGTACTGAGGCACTGATGCAGAAGCAATGGTGGGAGTCTCAGAAACGCCTCAATCAAGAGCATTTTGACTGCTTTGTCCCATGGTATAGTGGCATTCAGCAAGTTCACACTGAGTACTGGATACTGACTAGACGAGATGGAAGCAAGGAGGTCTAAAAGCTGCACAGCACTGCCTTCCTTTCCTTGGAAGGCTTACCTAGGCTCTGGAGATACTGTAAGTTGAAGGACTAATCCCTCTTAGCCTTGATTGCCCGCTTTCAATATCCCCGCAGTCCATCTCGAGGTCTGAGATGATTTCTGGTACATGTGCATTGTCTCTGGTATGATCTGTTCAGGGCTGACGAGAAGCTTTCAAATGCAGTTCTTGGAGAAAAGAGAAGATAAGAGTTAACTTCATCTAACGTGCTGGTGTATTAACAGTTTCATTGTCATGAATACTAGACAGTTAGTGACTAGGACATGCAAGTTAAAACAAACATTGACCTTATTAACAGCAATGCATGCTTTTGAAAACGCTGTTGCTGTATAAACCTGTCATTAGCTACTGTGGCTTTTGTGCATCTACAAAGAGGCCTAGTGAAGTGGAGAAAAGGGATATCCTGCATTCTTTGACTTTTGCATAAGGGCTCATTCTTTGGTGTATGATAGGCAAATTTTTTCTAAGCTGGGAAAGAAAGAGTCCTTCTTGCACACAGAAGTAATTTTCAAAATGTGGGAAGTACCCCTTCTTTTAATCCCCATAGGTTTGACATGATGACCCATCATGATCTCTTATGCAATAGGCTCTATAAAAGGCACATAATCTACAGATTAGTGACACAATAGGCATGACAGTTCCTACAGGCTCTTATCATATGCCATATTATTGATGCAGCTGCTTCCTACTGTATGTAAAGCAGAACCGTCACATAATCTGTACATATGCTGAAAGCACTATTAAAGCCAAAGTGCTCGTTGTACTTAACGTGCTTCCTTCATACGGCATTTTAAATCTTTCCAACTCAGCTGCATAAAAATACAAATAGTGGCTGCATCATGGTGTAGCTTAATATGGAAAAGGTGAGTAAGTCCTAGGAAAGACAAGATCTATCAAGAAGTGGCATTTTGCAGTGACTGGATATTATTTTGACATTCAGGTTTTGTATGATTGTTTACTTACAAAGCCTGTTACTAGAACACGGTGTCACATTCCAAACCTGCCAAATCTCTGGCCTAAAAAAAATACCCAGCAAAGCTTGGACAAAATTTATTATGTTGACTTCATTTTAAATACTTTACAAAATACTTAACTGTGCTACGGAAACACTAAATATAAGTGAGGGTATTTTCATTAAGTTTGGTCAGTATCTTTAATGAAACTAATTTCAAAACTTCAGATTTCTGAAACTACATTCTTTAGATTACAAATAGCATGAAAGATTTCACAAAAAAAAAAAGTCTTTGTGATTTTTCTCTCAAATCGTGTGAAACTGACATAGCAGCACAATACTGGATTTTTGTATTCCTCGTTTCTTCACTGGGTTTTTGTATTTCTAAGTCTTTTTGTGTCTTCTTCCCTAGCAACATCTTTGGAAATGCCTAATGCTTCCTGCATACAGATTCCCCCATCTGGGCAGGTCCATGCAGAGCAGCACACCGTTACAGCTTTTCCTCTCAGCAAACTTATTTGCCAGCAAAGCAGTAGTAAATGCTGAGTGGGCCTGGTCTCTGCGAAATTGCAGTGGAGGGAAACAGAGACCTGGGGTAAAGTTAAATTTGAGTGATGTATCCAGGAGATGGCTCTTATGCCAATACCCAAGGTACATTTCAAAGGTGCCGAGCTGGTGAACAAATCTAGAGCGTGTTTTTTCCTTGGACCTCTGTGCCCGGAACCAATGGAAGGATTCAGAACTAAGATCTGACAAGCCTGCACTGAGGGGTGAGTGACTCTTAGACAACCAGTTTGTTTAAGAGGGCTCACTGAATGAGTTCATCATTGGATAAAAATAACTGCATGAGTTGGAGCAAGGAGCTCCTTAATTTAGTATAAAAGAGCATTTTGAGATACAGTAGGTAAAAGTTTAAAACTAGACAAGTCAGGGCAAAGTGCCAGATGTGAATTTAAATATCAGCAGTTAGTACTAAGACACCTTACGTAGAAAGGTGGTAAATTCTCCATCATGCAGCCTTTCAGTCAGGCTTTTTGACTTTCTAAGAGACCTAGAAAATGAATTTCCTAATGTCAACAGAAGTTACGGGCTTGATCAAAAATCCCTGAGAAAAGCTTGTCTTGTGTTGCACAGAAGGTGTGATCTGACGATCATAAAGGTTCCCCTGAATGTCTGCAGGTTAGTGCCAGCAGAACTGGTTCCATGTTCTGTATGGAGGTCTTGTTTCCCCCATGTCAGTACACTGGCAGCTGCCTGGCATTTGCATTTCTGCTGTGGGCTTTATGGCACAAACTACATACTCTTAGAAAGCTGGGAAATTCCTTCTAAAGATAAAATGATCAAAAAGTTACCTTTGTCTCCTTCTGTGTTCCATGCAATTGCTTTTCTCTGCCTCTGCTTCATACTTCTGCCTTATTTTTTCCATTATATATTCTGCTAACATCAAATATTTCTGGAATGATAGGGCTGCCAAATAGGAGTGCCACCAGCCCTGCCTACTGTTAGATCTGTCAGTCCTCGGCCTCCACAGCTGGACTGTATTCAGTCAGGTTTCCCGTACAGCAAACACTACTTGACCACTTAAGTAACTGCAGGTCAGATGTGCTCTGAGACTGACTGGAGCTTCGCAGCAGCCTTATCATTCACTTTTGCTTTAACTGGGAATATTTTGCAAAGCGCTCCTCTGCCAGTGTTAGACATTTCATTTTCTCAGGTCCTGTGTAAATATAAAGGTTTCCAAGCTCCATCTGGTTCCAGTTACTCAAGCATACACATGCTTTAGGAATTTGCAGACAGAGAGTTACTGCTTTGCTGCCTTATAAAATCCTTTACAAAGTTCACCATGCTCTGTTGCCTCCTTACATACCTGTAGTCTGTAAAACAATTTCCCTGAAACTTCCTTAAGTTGGAGAAACAAATAAGCAATCTCAGGCCTTTCTGTCTAATAAGGTTAACCTGCCTTCACTACTAAATATGGCTTTATAAAATACACACACACATGCACACACACACACCCCTGACCACCAAAGACTGCCTCTTCCTGAAATCCCCGTTCATATAAATACAGGAAGTAGAAATAAGAGAGGCTAAAATGAGATCTTCGTGGTAGTTTGCTTTCATTTCAGTGTTTGTTAGTCCTCTGCCCTCTGATACTACTGAGCGTGAAGCTGGTTTTAAACATCCTCCCCCTGCCGCTCCTTGAAATATCATCTTCAGTACAAAAACTAAAGATGTGGAGGTTCTGCTCAGTGATGGAAAGGAATTGCTTTCTTTACCAAGGAACTCTAAAGCCACTGTGAAAGAGAAAGTATTTTAAAGTTTGCTGTAATGATGAAAACATCAGCAGGAGACAAGGGAGCCAGGGATGACTCAGGGTAAGTCCCGAATCTTTAGTGACTGCTCATTTTTAATAACTGTCGCTTTCTTTCCCCTGTTTAATAAAGAGATCTCAGCTGCATTTGTGAGCTGGCTGCTGATTACCAGCTACACAGTCACAATGGTGTGGCATGATTGTACTGTAATTTACAGTATTTCCTTTAGCTAACATATTCCAGCTGAAAAGAAACTGCAATTCCTTTATTTAGCTTGAATCTTAGCTATTTAGGGAAGAGGATGAATTCCAATTGCAGTTTAGGGCACAGGACAGAATAAGGGAGTTCTTTGCTTTTGGAAATATGACAAATCTTGTCTGGGAGACTTGCTTTGTTTCTACTGAAATGATGAAAAGTGAATAACGGTGCATCCCTATGAGCTGATGGTCACTCCATCTCCAGAATGCTACAGTACACACAGACCCTGTCCACAAAATCCCAAGAGACTTCAAATGGGCTTTCTGTTAGGAAGAGACTCCAGGCATCCTTTGCTCCTGGCCAGCAGACACTGCACCTTGCAGGATTGAGCCCCCCAAAATACATAGTGGGAGAGAAAATGGGTTTTTACTGGGAAGATAATCAGCTGCTGGGATTCCAGGATCTGGCTGGAATCTGCCTAAGGCTCAGTTGTACCATAAACCCCATACTGAAGCTGAGCGTTTCTTTCCTGATGAAAACAATAGGGAAAATTGCATAGCGGCTCTGTAACCCCTGTGGAAAAACATAATACTAAGATAAGATATTAAGAGTGTTTCTTATCTCTCTTGCACACTTAGCCTGTTTCCCATAAATAAAATTTGCCAGATGTGTCTGTGATGGGTGCAGTGGAAGAGGCTGTATAGAAGTTGGCTACATACGGGATCCTTGCATTTTCAGTCCCTAAGCGTGCTGCAAGTCAGTTCCCTTTGACTTAGAACACACACAATCGAAAAGGGGATAGAATTGCTGCTGACAGGCTAGTGTGCTGTAGTTTCACCATGCACTGTTCCCAAGTGGGCACATGTAGTGTGTGGGATGGAAGGAGAACCCTGCATTAAAACTGTCACTGCATTTGCCTTGTTCAGTTGTTTGCATCAAGTGGAAAAATGACACTCCTGTTCCAAGGTCCAGTTCCTCAGTTCTGCTTAATGTTAAACACTGAGGGGAAAAGATCACACAGATGTAAGGGAAAAAATAAAAGAATCCAGTCCCTGTAGACTGGCAAGAGGAACTTAAATGGTAATCCAAAGAATTTGCACTTTGCAGCTATTGCCTACATTTGTGACGGTTAACCTGCCAAGTACTGAGCAACTGTAGGATTTATACTGTTTACCTCTTTCTCAGCTTGTCTAAAAGGAGTTATGCTTGCAAAGGTGTGCTTTCAGTTTAGGATTGCAGGAGAAAGTAAACAAGCCATAGACCCTAGATTTAAGCTATAGATCAAGTGGTTGCAGGAATGCTGAAGAGTAAATGGGCATGATGCATGCATTCTTAATATGAGCATCTGAGCAATTTAACAGAATGGCTTTTTATTCAATTAATTTATTGTCTTTATTTTCAATCTGTCTCCCACTCACAGCAAGGAACTTAGGTATTTTTAAAAAAACCCTTTTAACTCTGTTTACATGCCACAGTATTGCTGAAGATCCTCAAAATTACTGTTTGGCATGCATACCTTGTGGCCTCCAGCACCTTACAGAATTAGAAATGTGTCTAAATAATGTTTAGCTGATTTTCTGTTATGTTCACATTGAATTAGGTGCCAATTTTGCAAAGTATGTGCTCATAAAATTGGTAGCTTTCAAAAGGGATGGTAACACAAGGCTAGCTGCCAGTGGAGAATTTGGACCTGATTTTAAAAAGCGTGCACAAAAAATTGCAGGAGAAATTGCTGAGATTGCATTTCCATTCACCAGAGTCTTCAGGTTCTTAATTAAATAGGAAAGCTTACTGACATGCACAGAAACTGTAAGAATGCATATTAGCATAAAAGTACCCTAGCAACTTGGGAAGTATCTGTGTATCCATTCCTAGTAATGACTGAAAAGGTTACTCTGCATGTAGGATATCTATAAGGAGATTTTGCTGACTTACACCCTCTGTAATGACAGACAGACACTGGGGAGAAATCTGCCTCCAGAAATAGTAGCTCCTCAGAGAAGGCGTGTGGGGAGAAGTGTAGCTACAGGCCACATAGAAATAAATCTAATGGAGTTCTTACAAAATGGGCTGGGAGAGAAACAGGGAAATTTCACCAGTAATTCTCACCTAGAGCCAGGCTAACTCCTAGGAACGTTAGTAAGTGGTGAGATCACAAAACATCTGGAGAAATGTGAGCTGATTGAGCCTGGTGACCATGGTTTCATGAAAAGATGTATACCTTCATTCCCACATCTGGCAAATGTATAGAAGAGATGATGAGGAGAGCAGACAGTATCTAAAGCAGAGACATAATATGCAAATATTAAATAGTCTTTTGAGATAATGGCTGGTTCAGGCAGCTGGGAGGGTTGCGGTGGTTCTCACTGCTGGGGCACCAGACTGCCTAATGAAGTAATTATTGTGCATCTTGTTGATGACATGTCTTTTTGGCACAAAAACCACCATCACAGTTGACAGATTTCATGTGATGAATGAAAAGATGAAAAGAGGTCAAGCACTGGAGTAATCTGGAAACTGAATAAAATTTCAGCTTCAAAGGGGACTGTTTTGGTTGTCTAATCTGACCTTCCATGTAAAGCAGATCAGAAAACCACTTTGGTAAGCACCCTATCAAACCCATGACTTCTGCTGGAATGGGAGCTTTTGCATACTTGTTGTCCACAAAAGCTTTCTTATTAAACGGCCCTTCTACCCGGGTTATGTATCTGTCTCTGCAGTGGGGTGAATAACATTTACAGGTTTGAAACAAGAAAACTATTTTTAAAAGCTCTTCAAGAGCCATTCTTTGTAAGGGGCTGAGTCTATGCTTATTTGAACCAGTGGAACAAGTCCTGTTGGCCTCAGGAGGTCCTGGACCCAACGCAGCTCAGAGAAAATTTCAACCAAGAACATGTGAGTTGCAGTGTTTAAGTAAGGGGGGGATATTTCAGGCAACTGGAAACAAATCAGCGTCATCAAATCTCTGCTGTCTGTCAAGATCCAATAAGGGGTACACTCTCCAGTCCTGGCAGATGGCACTTCTCAGGAAGAAAATGTCTGTGCTCAAGATGCTTTGCACTAAGATTGGGATATTACTCTAAAGATACAAACGTGGTGCTCTCCAAAGGTACCTCAATTTGGTGCATCCAGAGAGAAAGCATCAAATCGTCTGAAATTTATTTAAGAGAAAAGCATATTTACAACCACAGTGACTTGTCATGTGATCTTTCCAGTGCTTTTCAGTGAGTACTTGCCAAACTTGGCATAGCATGTTGTGCAGTGATACCAGTGAGAGGCCAGACACAACTACCCATTCGTTTGTTAGACAGTAGACCACACCAGGAGTATTGCCGAGTAATGACCTCGTCAATACTGTAGACAGACTCATACCAGTGTTCACAGGAATGGGGGCACAAATGTAAGCAATATCCTGCTCACCTCCTTTCTCCTACAGTTTCAGCTAAATATAGTTTTCACTTCCTGTCCTAAATGGCGACATGCTTGTTTGTACTGTTGACTTACAAACCTAGAGACAGCATAGGCTGAAAAATGTACATGTATGTGTGCATGGATCTTTCTTGCTCTGTGTGCACAGGTGTATGTGTGGAACATTGTGTCCTGGAGAGAGCTATGAGGGTTGCTTGCAGTAGATTTGGGCTGGCTCCATGCTTTATTAAACCACATGTCCATAGTCCAGATATCTCAGATATTATCTATTTTATAGCATTTTTCCAAATGATAGTAGGACTATATTTTAACTCATCCACTAGTAAATATAGGTGGCTTCTCTGAGATCAACAATAAAGGTTTGCAAGTCTCACAAAGATCTCTAAGACAACCTGAAAAGCAAGCATAAAAGCCAATACCGAAACCCAATCCGTTAGAGAAAGAAACTGCAGAAAGATTCCTAACCAAATTTTTAAATCCTTGCCTGCTTTGGTTGGTAAAGAGCACAGAAACCCAAGTGTCTTAGCAAAACTAAGAAAAAATATTGTCCATCACAGACCTTAAGCCATTATCATTTGGAAGGGAGGAAGGGTTTTCCATTTGGGGATAGTAAGAAATGGCTCTTTGGAAAGGTAACTAGAAAGGAAAGGCAGCTGTTTGGAATGATTGATCGAATTCTTGTGCAGATTCATCTGTGAGTAGGGAGTGGGTGCGGTCATCAAAAGCCATGTCATGCTCCAGCTGTGTCCCTGTGTAGGGAAGGGTGTATGTATGCTTGTGAGGGTTTAGGCTTCCCTTTGTGTGAGGAACTACAAATAAATGACAACTAATGTAGAAATTTAAGATGTCATTATCAGATTAGATTTAAAATTAGTGAGAACCAGGGGAAAGTAGGTTTAGCGCCTGTTCTCTAGAAGACCAAGGTAAGGTAATACCTCTTGCCATATTATCATCAGTACAGTGGGGTCTGCCGTCAAAGGTAGTGAGATGTGCTAGGATGGACATGGTTTTGGCAGCCCTGATGTTCAGAGCAGCCACTAGATCATAGATCACTGTGCTGATCTAGGGCGTTACATGGAAGGGACTTCTGAGGAATTAAAGCAGGAATAGTTACAAACCTGAGATGTTTGGTCATTTGGCAAAAAAAAAAAAGGCATAATATTCTGTAAGTTTGAAGTGTTCACACCACCAAAGAAGACTTCAGGTTTATCACTCTGAATATTTATGGATCAAAACCGGGAAAATGAGAATGAAAGAAGACTTTCACTGCAGAAGAGTAGCTTAAAGAAGGCCTTCAAGAAGCAGTGGAAGCAGTTAATGCAAAGTCATTATGAAAAGGCAGTCAATTAGCAACTCATGGGTGTCAATGTAGATACTGTTCTCAGCAGTGGTCTACAATTCAGCCTGTGTCCTAGATTACTTCCTAATCCTAATTTTGAGATAATTTTTTTCTGTGGTGTTGGTCAGGTATTTCACCAGTAGTAACTAAATTGGAATCCTCAGAGTAAATCCTTATCTCAAGCCAGGTAGGAGCTAGATTAAATCACTCAGTTGCCTTTAATTCAGCATGTGTCCACCCACCCCCACACAGGTACAAGATACTTTTCTGATAACCAAGCACATAATTCATGTGTCTTCTCCTCCAACTTCTTCGTCTGTGGTGTTCTTGCTGCCAATTCATACTGGACCTGGCCCCAAGGCAGTGGGATCGTAAATGAATTTCCTCAAGGACCCTGCAGCCACATCCATTTGCCAGCAGCTACATACCAGGGTACTGAACTAGTTTGGGTTAAACACCCTCTCCAGCAAGGAACATGCCCTTGTCCTTAGGGAGAGGATACAGCTGCATTACAGCTATGGAAATAAGTAGATCCCTAAATAAATAAGGCTTATTTTCAAAGAAACATCTGAAGAGTCAAGGCTTCGGGTTGTTGATCTTACCCTCCCTGCACCATGGTTGTCACAGGTACAAATAGTTACCGAGTAGCAGCACTACAACTACCGGGGCAACGTAAGAATTGGTTAACTGAAATCTGTTAGGTGTCCTTGAGGTGGCAAAGGAAAGATGATACTGATGTTTTGAGGAGAAGGGCTCAAAAACCACCGTTCTGTTCAGGGGAAGTACATACATCAGCTGCTCAGAGTTGCAGGATCTATTGCAGAAATTCTAAGGGTAATTATATCTGTTTTAAGAGAAATAATTTGCTCCTGTGGAATGTTTAGTTTTAAGATGAAGAGATCAAAATTCTGCCTGTCTTTTGTTTCCCCAGTTACATCTCTGCAAACTTTTAGGGGTGTGTATGTGGGCAGGTGAGTGATTTTTTTGCCACTTTGAGTATTTATTGATTATTATCTCTGTCCAAGTGCTTGTGAGATATTTCATAATGCTAAAAACCTTCAAACATCAATATTCTAATATCATTCCAGCCTGTCCGCCTCCATGAGAAAATTTCATTGTTAAAGTCTGGGCATACATCAGATATTTAATGAATGTGCTTTCTTCTCTGTAATTTGCTGGGTGAGAGGAGTCAATGCCCTTATAGCTCTGGTGGACATAGCCTGTGTTGCTGACTATGTTATCAGAGCTGTAGGACTTGTTAGGGTGAGTTTACTAGAATTACTAGCTGTGGGCAGCAGGGGACATAGTACTGCAATTGTGGGGTGAAATCAATAGGGGCTGCCCATGAATTTGAAGAGCAAAGTATTTGAGAATCCTGTCCTGCTTGCACACCATTTAAATGGTGATGTGCATCTCTTCTAGAAGAGGCAGCCAGCAGTGGAGTACTCTGAAATTTATGGTTACAGTCAGGGCACATCTGTGCTGGGAGATGGGAGATGTAAGGGAGCTGGGCACACCCAGGTTCTGGTATTGACCTGGCTGCGCAAAGAGAGGAAGCAGGAGTGAGAAGACAGCTGAACAGGCAGGTATCCATAGGAGCTACCTGCCAAAAAGGATGGACAGCATCAGCAGGGGTTAAAACCTAGCTGTTGAACGATTCTTATGCTTTGCTGCCTGTGGTATGCAGGGTAGAGAGATGTTGTCCTTGTGTGATGGCTGAGCAGCATCTGCTGTGGTGGTGCGGAGGAGGGCTGTTCCACAAACTTGTGTGTGTATGCTGTATTTCCTGCAAAGACCCTCGGCACCCCACTCTCCCTCCAGCACTCTTTTTGGCATCCATGATCTGCCCTTACAATGTAGGAACACACATGCCAGCCCCGTCCTAACCCTGATGGAGGGAATCCTTAAGACACAAATATGCACATGGCTGAGTTGGAGCCACATGCAGGTGTCAGTCCAGAGTAACTCTCTGGAGCTAGAGAGCGGCTGAGTTCGGAATCCACTCCAGACTGTCCAGTGCTTGCTTCTCAGGGAGGCAAGGCAACCTTTCAGCTGGTGTTTTTTAAACGTGAAGTTTGGTGTGTGTGTGTATGTGTGAAAGTACATGATGAAACAGTACTGCAAAGCAACCGTGGTCAAGCAAGCGGCACTATTTAAGCTGTGCTGCAAGCTACAAGCATCACCCAGTGTGGTAAATATTGTAGCCACAGCCTTTCCTCTGTCCATTTTGTACCTCTCTGAGCTATCTAAAGTAATTCTGCCCACCTCCAGAAATAAGATCCCTGCATCAATATACCCTGCTGGAGCTGGAATAAATATTAAGGCAATGCTTCCCTCAAAATACCAGCTGCAAGAGGTTTGGAGCACTTAGCTCCTCTTTGCCTGTGCCCAAAATAGTATAAAGTGAAGATGATTACTTGAGCAGCAAAGGATTAGCAGATGTGAGCATTGCATAGCTGGTTATGCTAGTCACATTTTCCTAAATAGATACTAGATGAATGCAAGCCAGGGAGTGCTATGGAAGGCAGCTCTTTTCAAATACATGAACATACACATGCCTATCTGTGTGCCCTTCCCAGACTTTCTATCCCCTTTTTGATAAACAGGGAATATATTTACGTCTGAGTAAAGGATTTCTACTTTGTGCATTGCTGGTGCCTTTAAAAGGGTCAAGGTGTTTTCATTAATCATAACGGCATTGTATGATTCAAATAAACCCCTTGTATATATGAGAGGATCTCTGTGTGTTTCATGAATACTAGGCCTCCCAAGAATGAACTGAAGGCAGATATCTACTACTGCCACTGTAGGAAGGGAAAATGAGGCACAAGCTCATGAAGCTGGTTTGGTTATAGTCACTTTTGTAGCCCAACCACCTGAGTCTTTGTTAAACATTTAAATCCTGGTGTTACCCCAGAGCATCCTTTAGGTTTGGGGTGATGCCAGGAACAGAATCCAGTTCTCAGAAAGGCTTTTCTTTCTGGTGGATGAATTCCTGCTAGATTACAGAGCTGAACTAGCTTCCTCAGTGTTTACACAGGCTCTACAGCTGAAGCAAGAAAAGCAGCAAAAGTCTTCAGAGTATGTGCAAGGGGGGTCAGAGGGTTCCCTTCTTGCAGTATCCTGCCATTGCCCTGGGTTAGGAAGAGCGTGAAACCGCACGCTGAGAGTTGTTCTCTGAGGCAGGGCTGCAATTCTGGCTCACATAATGGTCTTGCAAGGGCTGTGGCTGTGCTGTAGGTGCCTCTTTGGGGTCTGTGGCTCAACACTGTTCCTGAGAGGGTTGAAAGACCTGTCTTGCTGCTTGAAATTATCTTCTGGCCATGTTAATTAGTACTTTCCATTTGTTTTTGCAAGGCCTGTTAAGGAATTTCAAGTGCTTTGTGGAAACCAACTGAATACACACAACCTTTTGGTTGCTGGGAAAACCTCCCTAGATGTAGGGAAACCACCAAGCTCAGGTTCACCCCTCCTGTGGCTCCCTGAAGAAAGCCAGTCTTTTGAAGCCTCTGTCTTGTAAAAGCAGTTGTTGAGCAGAACTAGAAGCAGCTGCAGCCCCTTGTGAACTGTATTTAATTGTGCTGCTTGGGGAAATTCACCAAGGAAACAGAGAGACCAAAAATAGCAGTTTGGAGACTGCCAGCACTGACGGCTACCTGCAACACTGCTCTGCAAATTGCTAGCAGACTTCTAGGCTGAAGAAGGCTGCCCCACATATTTGGCTAAAGGACAGCCTGGGGCCTGGCCCAACCCTTCATCTTGCTGCCAAGAATTTTTCTCTCTCCCCTCTCTCCTCTCCTTATTTTCCCCCCTCTCTTGAGTTTTCCCGAAGGAATTTGTCACTCCTGATACCCACACAAATACAGAAACCAGGCAAAGCTCAGAACTTCTCCTGCTGAATCAGCAGACAGGAAAGAGCTTGGCTTTGGATGTCTTTCCTTTCTGCCCAGAGGACAAATATGTAACACAGGACATTTTGCTGTAAATCCAATCTGAGCTCCCATTGTAATCCTTTCTGAGGATTAGAAGTTAGTTAGTTTTAGACAGGACCTTGTTACCTCTCTGGAAACCAGCTGAAAGGGAAAGTGATGACTATGTTACCCTCCCAACAGGAACAGATCCTCTGAGGCAGGAAACTGTGGTAAGGATTGCCTATGGAGCACTGTGAAGAACAGCCAGTGATAGGGATGGATGGGTAGTGTTAGTCACTTGGCCTGGCATTCTGACATCTCCCTTTGCTATTATATCTAGCTACCTGCCTAGGTCTAGCCTGGACTCATCCTGGCTACATACAGGTGTTTAATTGTTGTGCCCTGCTTAGGAACTTGTGTATCCATGAGGATCTCTGGTCTTACTGGAGAAAGAGCAGCTCCAGGAAGTAACCAGCCTAACCAAGCTGAGCAGGGAGCCAGGCCAAAGAGCTGTGTCTAGCACAAACCTTCTTCCACCCTCCTGTCCCTCGAGTCAGATTGTCCCAGGGTCAGACCACCAATGGCAGCCTGGAGGTGGTGGTGTTTTGGGAAGGACGTGACCAAGGAAACTGTGTTATGGATTGTCTGAAACTGCTGGGAACTCACAGCTCATGATTTATCTCCATTGTAGCCCTAGTGACCGAGTGACCATAAGCACTGGTAAATGAACAAGCTTGAGGCCCAGCAGCGGTGTGGCTGGGTTTGCAGGAGCTGACAGGCTTGCCTTGCTGCTTGGCAGGTTTTGTAATCACACACTGAGCTCCCAGCCACCGCAGGGACATTTCAGCAGTTTCTGACACTGCTCCAATAACCACCCCAGGCTGTCCCACCAGCACAGGATCATGAGGGCCATGGCCACCCACAGGACAGGTCAATCAACTTAGGTCAGCAAACAGAAACACAACACCTTTCTCATCCATGTGGCAGTGGACAGTGCCCCTTCACCACCTTTCCAAGTCCCAGAAATAACCCTAAGAAGCCTTTCTGGTTTTCCTCTCCTTCACCCAGGAAGGCAAATCTCTAACCTTGCCTCAGTATGAATGCAGAGAGGGATCCTACCAGATCATAAAGCAAGAATTATCTGATTTCTCCAGTGCCTAATCAAAATGAAGTATGAGGAGTATGAAATTGCTGGAGTTAAGGCTTAAGGGTGTTAGATGAAGAGCAGGTTCACAGAATTTAGGGTTTGTTTGGTTTGCTGGGGGTTTTTTTCACTAATAGCACCATGCATTGAATGCATTCACACTGACACTGAAAGGAAATCTTATCTAAAACATGAATATTCTTGTGTAAGTCAGTCTGCAGATCAGCAACTGAATAAGTGGTTTGAAGTGGTGACTTAGCGAGAGGGGGAACTTCCAAAGGCTTTTGCTTTGCTCCTTGAGATACTGCAGGATAAAAGTTCAATGGATTTATTTCCCTTGGCAAAATGACCATTTCTAGTTGCAAATCATGACTGAGATAAGCACTTGCAGGTATTTCTTAGAAGAGGGGGAAAGACTGCTCAGCTTTATGCAGGTCTTCGTGGTTAGTGCTTTGTATCTTGTGTGCCTTATGCCTACACTAACTTTACTCACAGGGTGAGGAAAGCCATTGATTTTTATAACTAGTCTAACATTTCTCTTCATATTTTTGCCCAGGATTTGGACTTTGACATGTCATGCAGCTTCAAATAATTCCTAATATAGAGTGTTTGAAACAGAATGGCTTTATTTAAGCAAAACCTCGGTATATTCTTCATTGGGTTTGAATTTGGAAATTTCTCCCTCCCCTTCAGTTTCCGTTTCCCTTTCCCGTCTTTGTTAAGTGAGTACAATACAGAAAAGCATTCCCAGGGTTTTCATTCCTGTCTTCCTTCCTGGCCAGATGAGCTGGGAAAGGGCAAACCGTCTGTCAAGAGCCCTGGAGCTGCAGTTGAAAACTGGGGTGCTCCAGGCTTGCAGCGTTTCAGGTGTTGTTCAAAGGCACACAACACACCAAGCCCAGTTGTCTTCCGCTCAGGTGGTGGCTCTGCTGGGCCTGCCCAGGGCACTGGCGCCAGAGGGTGAGGAAGGTCTCTGACTTCCTTAAGTTCTCACAGCTAAGAACATGGTTTCTCTACTTCCAAACACTGGCTTCCAGTTCCAGCACCTCACAAGCCTTTCCAGAGAAGGTAAAGTAGAATTATCTAGCAAATGCTTTTACAGCTTTTTGTTAAGGAAAATGTGCTGCCCTTGGCCTCTCTGACCTTGCCAGAAATAACTCCTGGAGAGGCCCGCATTTCAGAAGCTCTCTTCTTTGCAGTGAAGGAGCCTTTCAGAAGTCTAAATTATCCTTCATTGCCTGCACACACAGAAAAATCTTCAGTTTTGCTGATATGCTGAAATTCCCAAGAGAATAATTTGGATTCGAAATAGGCAAAGGACAAATTACCTGAAAGGCTCCAATTGCAAATATGGGGAGAAGGGCTTACCTTTAACACAACTGTCTGTTGTTACTAAGGGAGTAGGCTAATAAAACTTGCAAAGTGGTTTTGACTTGCAAAAGTATGTTTTGACTGAGTAAAAAGAGACAGACAGTTGATAAGATATTTTGAGACAAATTGTTGAATGCAAAACACCTGTGTGCAAGGTTACATGAAGATAGCAGCATAATTTCTGAGGTGAATATAAGCCAAGCCATGTTACGCCAATAGGAATTAATAGCCCTAGTCCACTGAGGGGCCACAGGCAGCATATACCATCTGCATTAGCTTCTGCGTTAAGGAATGCAGGAAACAACTAGGCTGAGGAACTAAAAAAAGGGCTTTGAAAGAAAGCCTCTTCCTTCAGGGAACTCCTGATGTTTGGTTTTTATCTTGTTTTGGCCAGTGTCATGGCTGTGAGTGTGAGAAGGCTCGTTTGTTAATGGAGTCGACCTGGGTAGCAAGCAGTAATGTGACTTAGCTTGTACTTTGTTTGGGTGGTTTATGCATGTGGAATTCTTTATAATATACACAATTTTGTGTATGTAAATGGAGGGATACACCTAATGAAGCTAGGAAATACAGTGAAGCTATCAACTGCATAAAAATTTAGTTGTACCTCCTTGCTCCTTGAGAGCATTCCTGAACTGAAAGGTTGTTGACACGGTCAAACACGAGACTTTGATAAGGGCATTGCCACTGCTTCACTGTAGGCACTTACAGCTGAAGATTAATTTAAGGAGGAGAAGCAGCTCTTTAAAGGAGCTGAGAACCGGACCTGGCACCTGAGGTGGACACCCTTGCAATAGGAGCTCTCTCTGAGTGACTAGAACGGAAACCCAAGCAGGTAACAGAGCTCCCGCAGCTGGGTGGTTTACTGGAAACACTGCAAGCACCCCCTCCTTCTCAACTCCTGAGTGACCTGGCCCTGCTGCTCATGCTGTTAGAAAACCATCATTGGTATTAATCACGGGGTTTGCACTCTGATGAGTAACAGTGGTTACATGTCCTTCCCAGCATCAGGTGCTCCCATCCCACAAGGCTTCTTCAGAGCTGACTTGACTCCTGACCTTTGAAAGGAGGCAAGATCCTGCTCAGTTCAAAATCCAGATAAGCTGAGGTCATGTCCTGTGACTGCACGATGGCAGTGGTGAGGAAAAATATGTTTGTTAACTTTTAAACCTGGTAACGGCAGCAGCCAGGGCACGAGAGTTTAGCACAAGCTAAGTTATTCTGGCAGCAAGCTCCGCATTTCTGCATAGAGCCTACTCCTTTGGATCAGCTAATGTTCTTAAAGCTAGCTCAGCTATCCTTGTTGTGCTCTGTGGGCAGCACTGCAAGTCCACACAGTTACTTCAGTGTGATGCTGGTCTATCAGACCTTCAAATGGAGTCCTGTACTGCATAAGACAGCAATCTGGTGTCGTGCAAGCAGAACATTGTGGCCATTGCACCCTTTTCCCCAAGGACTGTAATAGCACTTGCGCATTTATATGACTTCCTTTGCTAGTTTCTGTGACCGGGGAGGTGAGAGCTCAGTAAGCTGGTGAGTGATTTAAGGGCGCATGAGCTGTCGACACTAGATCCCCCTATGCCCACTAGTGGAGCTGCCAGACAGGGTGATGGCTTGCCCCAGTTTGATGTGAACATGCGCAGACAGGGTCCAGCTGGGGAGAGATGAATGCCTGCAGTCTGTGTGTGCCTTCACAGAATCAAGCAGCTTAAAAATGCCTGGCAGGTACAGAAAAGCTCACAGAAGTGAGCTTGGCAGGATGCAGAACTTCGCTGCTGAAATTGAGGATGCCTGTAACGAAGTGCAGAACAGGCAGGCTTCCTGAGCTGTGAGGTGTCAGGCTGCTGGTTTGCCTTACCTTTTGGCAGCTGGAACAGCTGCTTCCTTGGCTGTTAAGCATGTTGCTTTCCAGGCGGAGCAGGAAGGCCCAGAGATGCAGAGCATCAACTAGAGGTTGAAGACCAAACAGACAAAGGGTGGACGTAAAAGTGGAGTGGAAACAAGGGGAGCAGTGAGCAAGAGGAAGTGCTCTGCCAACCACAGATTGTCCACAGACCACAGTTTGAGATGCACAGCTTCCTGAGCTAATAATTTGTCACCAGCGTGGACCAGTAACACAAGTGTTCTGCATGGTAGGAAGGGCTACTGAAACAGGCAAGCCTTCCTCATGGGACATACAGAGCCTGTCATGTCACTTCCATTATCTAATTTTCCTGTGGCTTGCTTAACACCCTACATCTTTTCCCTTTCTTTTTGCTTATCAGGTAACAAGAAACTTGTTTGTTTTTTCTGAATAAAGGCTGGCAATCAGCTGGGGGCATCTATGAAGACCTCAAGAACTTTCTCCTCTTTCTGCTTTTTGGGGTTTTCATTGTGGTTTCTTTCCTGTTTATTGGTTTGACTTTTGTCAGATCTCCAGGCTCTATCATGAAAAAGCGTTGAAGCCTGAATTTTCTGTGAAGCAATGGTACACATAGAAGTATTATATGAAGAATAATACGAAGAAGTGTTATACAATGAAGTATTTGGTACACAAAGTTACCTGTTATGCTGTGAGATTTTCCATGTCCCGCCTTGCTTCCTTCCCATCATCCTGTTTTACGCTGAAATGACGCAAGAAGTTTGTAGATGATGGTGCTCTCCCTATAGCTAGGTGGTGTGCAGTGCCTCAATTCCACCACCTGCTGGAAGAAAGAAATGAGAATCCAGGAAGGCAACCCAAGCCAGGTCTAAAAGGTAAATGAATCCTTCTCCTCCATCTTGGATTAATTTAAACTGAACTGATCAAGTGAGCAAAGATGGGCTGGTTTATGAGAATAACGAGAAGGCATCAAGATGTGACCAAGTCTGAGATGGAAGCAAAATGAAGCTCAATGTCCTCTAGCTGAGACATTGCATAACATCCCTCCCAGCGAACTGAAAGTAACAGCATATGAATTCACATGTGTCTGAACAAAGATTTTTAATGAGTCTAAGTAGAAGTTTTATCAAACCAAGGAAAGTATGGGTAACTATGTAAGTAGTCAGGGTCTAACTGATTGAACCTTGTTGCACTTCTTTTGCTGCATGTGACTCTATTCCTTCTCCCGTGTGCTGAGGTCAGAACTTCATGCTCCTTTCAGCAGGAAGGCGGCTATGGAAGAAGAGGGATACAGACTTCTGCCTCTGTCACCAGTGGCACAGAGCCCTGCCACCAAGTCCAACTGGGTTGGTTGTGACATGGGATGTAAAACGGGGCTGTGAGTTTTCTGTCGGTTTTTTAATCTCAGCGCCATCATCTGCCCTATCACCATGAAGTCCCATACTGCCAACTCTCTATTTTATCCACAAAAACTACCAGCATTGTCCATCTACTTCCATCAGGACTGGTGTGTCATCTTCAGGATCTTCTGTCTTTTCCTCCTGCTTCACATGCTCCTTGTAAACTGTGTTGCTGTGCATGAAGCATTTCAGCCACAAGCTGGCTTGCCCTGAATGATACCATTTCAGGTATCAGGTGGCTTTGGAGCAAAAAATTCCTCTTCACGTACAACATGGAGTTTATGGCCACTTGTCCATCTCTCTCTGTCAGCAGCAAGCTAGGTGGCACACATTTGAAGATCTGTTGTGCCTGCTCTGCTATAAATACACCAGATACCGGAGTATCTCTTTTCTTGAGGATAGCACAGCAAACCCTTGCTCTTGCTCTGACTTGATGTCATCTAATATTCAGAGGGAGGGGGAAAAAAAATCAATAAAACATAAAAATAAAAAAATAGCTTCTAATTCTTACACCTGGTTTATTTAACCATCACTAAGGCCCTCAGCCTTCACTTATCATTGTCCTACAGAGCATTTGGTTTCTGATTTGATTTAATAACCCCTGATGCATCTTCTCTGATCTGGTGACAGGCAGAAGCTGCAAATAAGCAGAAGTGAAGAATTCATCTGACAGTCCCTGCTGCTGTTGCACACCGTTTCTGTGTGTCTCAGCTGCCGCAGTGTGATCAGGTCCATATAGTAGAGCCAGGAAGCTCCTAGCATCAGCAAGTTTGTGGCTGCATTTCTGAAGTCCCTTGCAAAGGTATGCCCAGGTCTGCACCTGTATGAAATTCAGTGGATTATATCCCCTTGCAGTTCTGATGATTTCTGGGAATACGCAGCTGCCAACTGTGGCTTTTAATTTCTAAAGGAATGAGTCATGGCGGTGCCATTACTTCAGTGCACAGTCACTGTGCAAAAATTCAAATCACCATTGTCATTATTATTACTTCCAATCATCAACCTGATACCTTCTGCCAAACTGGAGCAGGTGTGTGCAATTAATTAACCTATGTTGCCAGTCAGTATGCAACACGCAGCTCCCTGCATCCCAGCCGAGGTCAGTTTAGCAGAGCAGATGCAGGATTTAAAAGTACTTTGCAGTAAGAGCTCAATCAAATAAGAAATGAAAGACAGACAGCTCTAGGGCCAGCTTTTCAGCTTCACATCACGGCTGACAAAAACAAGCACCTGGCTGTATCAGTCCAAGGGTTTTCCAGGACTGTGGGAGGAGAATGGAGTTGCGTGCTATTTCTGAAAACCATGAGCTTAGAAATCATCTGATGCATGAATTCCAAGTGAGTGAAATAGCAAAGGCCAGCTGCTCACCGCGGTGCCCCACAAATCCCTTCCACTGGCAGCCCAGAAGGAGCCCAGGAGCTGTCTGGGCTCCCTCCTCTCTCTGCAGATACAGAGCTACAGCACAGCCAGATTAAATTGCTGGATTAAGCAGTCCTGCAGCCCAGCATCTGGACCTTTGTGACAGCTGTGCCTAGGAAAGAAGTCAAGCATTGGTGCTATAACTGCGTCAACTGGCATGTCATGGCTCACAGCATTACAGCTGGAAAAGATCTGTTAAGTTGTTCACTCCCATTCTAAGCCAGTGCAGGATTTGACTCAAAGTGCTTGCTACTGCTCTGAACACAGCATTTTAAGAGGTCTGGGTAATGTAATCCTTCTCCCCTTCTCTTGGGAACTACATCATCTAAACTGTTGCCAGGAAGTGGCTAGTCTAACATTCCCCTGTCTTAACATGATCCCACTAATGACTCTTCATGCCTTTCCTGTCTATCAAGGCCTCCCCCTTCAGTGAGCGGTCCTTTCCTTCCTCCAGACAGGAGCAATAGTCTGCAAAGTTTCTTCTGGGCTGGCTTTTGAGGGGAGGATACCCCACACCATGACTCTCATTCCTGAGGGTCCCCAAAAGGCTGGGTTCCTGTTCTGCCAAAAAGCCTCATCCACTGCCCTTAATTATCCGCACTGAAAGACCCCACACACTGAAATCATGAGATGTTTCCATTAAGACAAATATTCTCAGGTTCTAATTTTTTTTATCTTGTATGTCTAAATTTGGAAATGTTTTCTATTTTTCATGTGTTCTCCAAAATTCAGACAACGGGCCCTGTGTGCTGTCATATGCACTGGAAGGGCAGCCCTGTTATTTTTCTTCACCAGTCTGTTGTTGCCAAATCTGCATTGCTGCTGTGAGCGGAACCCCAGGACAAGGTGACTGGGCTGGGTACCTCTGCTTGCATCAATCCTGGGTTTCCCCATGAGGAACACTATGCCAGTGTCACTATATGCCTGGTGCTCACCAGGTCCAAGCTGCTCTGTACTACTTCCTTATCTGTGTTGATATCCCTCATTTCCCTCCAGGCAATGGGATTCCTGAGCATCAGTGCTTTGCTGGCCCTTTTCTTTTCACCTTATGTAACTGATGGGTATCAATTCAATTCAGCATCACTGGAACTATTGCAGTGCATATCACTTTCTGGTCCTGCAGCAAGACATTATCAGCATTAGCTTGATTTTGATCTGGGCTTCACAAGTCGTTGGCAAGATCATATTCATGCTTGTGTAATCTGGGGAGTAGCTTTTGCTACTTTGCTTTTAGTGTTATGGAACATTTCATTATAACTCACCTTCCTTTTTCTTCAGCTTGTTACTTCTTTCCCGTTACCAAGCATGAATGTTGCCATCCAACACAGGTTTTTCTTTCACATGGTTACTAAGCATTTCTTTTGGTTTCTTCTATAAAGAAAGAAGAGGAAAGATGAATCAGGTTAACTTCCTTTTGCTGCTTTTCTCTATGTGGCCAAATGATACTGGTTAAAATCATATGCTGTTGCATCAGAAAGAAATTTCCTCACCTGTGTGACAAGCTGGGCTTTTATCGCAAGTGAAGAGAGAGTGCTTCACTTATTTTTGTTTGCTTTTTTAAGCACAGCTCTCTCATTCTCACTGTCTTGGCTATGACCTTGAAAAGGGGTTGATTAAAATCAAGCTTCTCTGGACTGATACAGGGAGTCAGCAACTGGGATTGCAAAAGAGCATGTATTTTCTAAGGAAGCTGTCTCTGTAGGGTTGCAAAAGAAAAAAACCTACTAAAAATAAAATACTGTTGGCTTGGGGATTTGAAAGGCTATTTTTATTAAAAATGACTTTTGGGATAAGCATGCTGCGTTAGATGAGGCCTTTGAAGGGACTCTCTTTTAGTAATTTAAGTCTGATCTTACTTGAAATGTACAGCTCTAAGATCAGTATCTTTAAGAAGGAAAAGGCAAAGTCTTGAAGTAAGACCACATCAAAAGTGAGTCCCTCCCTTTTCAGCTCTGACATCTAAGCAGCAAAACTGGTGCAGAAAAAAATATTTTGTATATGTTCTCCTACATCTTCTTTACTTTTAAAATCAATTAATCAAACGTGAAGCCCACATCCATGAGATGTAGCCTTATCCAGTAGAGCATTTTTGACCAGACCTTTCAGCACAAATACTTCCACTGACTGCAGTGCTAAGCACATATATAAGTACTTTGTTGAATCAGTGGAATAGCTATAAACCAGCTTTTAATACCAGTCTGATAATAGCAGGGACTAAAAATAAATAGAATTAGTTCTTTGTGTCTCTGATCAGAACAGGAATCTAAAGGAGAGAGTGTCCCAAATCATTAATGTTCTCAACAGCATAATTTCTGTATTCTTACGTCTTGTAAAGCTGAGAATAAGCTCTGAGATATGAGGTGTGACTGGGCATTGCTAACATGCGGTGCTGCAGGATAGCGCCTTTCTTGTCACTCAACACCACCAGTGCATCGTTTTGGAGCTTCCAATTATTACTTTAGGAGTGGCCAAAATTACAAATGTGGCAGGAAAAAGCAAAATCAAGTCTTCGCTTCCTCTCTCCTGAAGGTCCCTCTGGTGTTTCTCCACATTTACTCTGCTCCCTTCCATTCCCGACCCTTGGTGAAGGGAAAGGGAAAGGTCTGAGTCATTTGAGTCTTGTCCGGCAGGACTTGCTGTGTCGGGGTAAGCAACCTACAGCTGTTTGCAGTGCTGCACCCTGAATTATTCTTGGGCTGCAGATCTGCCTTTGGGAATCAGCAGGGATAGCTATTCTGCACTGGGTACCTTTCTGCTGAATGCATCTTAGCACATCCTCCCTTTTCCTTCTGTACTCTGTGATTTACAATGGAGATGGAGGATTTCCCCCGCCACCACCACCATGAGAGGGCACAGGTGGCTCCATGTGGAGGGTTGGAGGAGCATCCACCTCTGTAACCATCAGCATCAGCACAGACTCACCAATGGAGATGGGGAGTGCTCAGTGTTATTTCAAAACAGTGAGATGTCTTGGTCTGCCTTTTTGCAGACTACCTAAGCTGGGCACAGGGGTGGCTACCAAAATGCAAGAGCAGCTGATCATGCTTCTGGCTACTCTGCAGGCTTGCTCTGAGAGGAAGTTGGGCAAGATACCACACCTGTGACCATCACACAGGGAGCCCATTGCAGCTTCTGTGTGATTGGAAAAGCACTGACAGTGGCAGGGGCACAAGGTGAGCTGCAGGCTGCCTGGCCCCTGCACACCTCAGACAGATGCTGTGGCTGGGGGGATGTATGTGTTCCCAGCGGATGGCAAGGTCTGTGGCCTTTTTCCTCTGCTGCATCACTCCCTTTGAAGCCATGAAACATTGCTCTGACCCTCCAGCTGGAGGATGGGGTCCAGGCGACAAGCATGCTCTGCCCTCTATAGTGCCGGCTGCCTCTGCACATCCCTTACCTCTGTCTCTGGGTACCTGTGCTTGGACAATGTAGCTAGATGAGCTGAAGCCAACAGACCTCAACACGGAGCACCTTGCAAGCCTGTGGCCTGACACCCAGGTGTGCATCATCACCGTGAGGCTATAGTCCTTAACATGGGGCGTATCTGTGTCAAGGCTGTGTACCCAGTTTGCCTCTGTTGTTGCAAGGTGTCTGTGGTCTGATGCCCCTCGAGGAATTCTCCTGGTGTGTAAGTGCCTCTGTGTGTGCCTGTGTGTTTGCATTTACAGTCCTTACTCCCCCAGGTTTTCCATTTGCAATTCTGCTCACAAGGGACTCCTTTGCTGTGTTTCAGCAGTATCACAGATTCCAGCAAAGATGGAAAAGAGACACATCTCTGTCAGGCCACTGCCCTGCGAAACTGCCTCCCACTTCCAGGGATCAGCATCCTTGATAAACTCATCAAGACCTGTCCTGTTTGGCTTCAGCTGAATATGAACCAGGAAAGGGCTGGGGTGATACTTGGCAAAGAAACAGCCGGGGTAAGTCCAAAGCGGTTTCAGTTCAGACAACCACATTTCCTGTCTTTGGTGGGGCTGGTTAGGAGAGCAGCACTTTTTTTTATGTGGAAGCAAAAACACTTAGCAGGCTGTTCTCTAAAGCTTTTGGTGCTTTAGCCACTCATAGTAACACAAGACATACAATGGTGTGTAGATTCATGGAGATGCCTCCCCATTCACCACCATACCCTTGGCTACACTAATTTAGAGTAATACAAATCAAATTCCTTGAAGAAAGGCCCCTAAATTCTGGGAGCTGCTGGGAGTCATTCTTACTGCAATCTGGCTCTCATAAGCTTGAGTGCTAGAAAATGGCAGACTCATGCAAAGCTCAGAGCTTGCTTAAAGAAAACAGCTCTGTCAGTAAAGGAGCTTCCCATTCTTGGAGTCTTGGAGGTATGCCATGGCAGGGAGTGGGTATCCTGGTCAGGTCTGTGGATGGCAGGTGTAAATGACCTGAGCTGATGCCAAAGCACAAGGGGAATTCAGTCGTTCCTGCTTTCTGAGGAGGTTTGGACCTGTCCCTCTGTTGAGTCAGTCTATCCAAGGGCTAAAAGCTGGCACAGCCAAGTGCTAACCTCCATGGGACTCATGTGACCAACCTAGACTGTGCAGTGCTCCTCACCCTGAACCCAGAGGTATCAGAGGTGTCCCAGTGCAAGTGCAGGCTCTCCTGCCCACTCTGAGCAAACCTGAAGCTGAATTAGCACTGCGGCTTTCCTGCCGCTGGTGAAAATGGAAGAGACTGCTTTGTGTACCAGCCCTGGCCCAGGCAATAGGGTTAGGTACAGCTCAGAAAACCCACCTCCCTCCCATCTGAACAGCCATGGCAACCAGTCATGCCAATCAGGAAAACAGAAGTGATTCATTTCCAGGTTTCACTTCTTTCATTGCTTACATTTAATTTCAGATGAAGCACTTGACCAACGCTATGTCAGATAGCGCTGACTGAAACCTAGGGTCACGGTAGCCTCTTGAGGGGGTTAGAGGGACTATGCTATCACATGGGTGGTACGACCTGGGGAAGAGCAAGCCTTTACAGCTTTTTCCTACCTGCAGATACTTTCTGTGATGTAGAAGGTGGGGGCTGCCCTGCTTTAGACGTAGGCCAGTTTCAGGCCTGTGCCTGTTTGCCATGTGTGTGTTTGGATTTTCTCTGCACTGCTGGTGGACCTGAGCCCATGGGGATCCATGGCAGAGGCCAAGATGATGGCACTGTGAGAGACTGTGAAGCTGCTCTAAACCCCCATGTTTAGCATGGGTGCTTCAGGGTGACAGGAGATGCTCTTATGACTGGGGCTCATGCAAAGAAAGGTCCTGGCTTCTAGACAACCCCTTTTTAATTCCTCTCTCCAAGAAACTGATGTTTCCTTGATAGATTTCCAGTGCATCATAGTTGATAAATGATCTTGCCAACTCACAGTTTTCTTTTGAATATTAATATCCAGGGTCAAGAATTAGCCCAATTTTTACATTTAGTTTTTATAAAAAACCTTTGACTTTCTCCTGCCAAAGTCTGCTCTCAAAGACCAGATAAAAGTGAAGATTCTTTGTCTTTATATCTGTGGTTTCAAGGTACAAGCTAAAAATATCCTTGACAATGAACTTGAATTAGGAGCACACTCAAGAGCTCACACAATGAAAGAATGACGTATTCGTCTTTCTTTTTTTAATTTTATTTTTTCCTTTATATTTTTGTCTTCCTTTTTTTGTTTCTTTTTCTTTTGCCTTCTGTCTTTTCTTCTTTCTTCCTCATTTCTCACTTCATTCTAATTTCTTTATTCTTTTCTCCTCCTTCTTTTTTCCTTTTTTTTTTAAACCTTTTCCTTTTTTTTTTAAACCTTTTCCTTTTTGGTAGGAGCCAATGGCTACCACTGGTTCCAATTAGAGTCTCAGCGGCTTCTTCTTAACAATGTGTGTGAAAACCTGAAGGGAGGGAGTACAGGAGACTAAGCCAGACCGTTCTCAGTGGTATGCGGTGAAAGGATGAGGTGCAGAGGGCATAACTTGAAATACACAAAAATCTTCTTAAATATTAATTTTCTCTGTCAGGATGATCGAACATTGGAACAGGGTTGTCCAAGAAGCTGTGGAGCCTCCATCCTTGGAGATATTAAAAACCCATCAAGACACAGTCCTTAGTGGCTTGCTTTAGTTGTTTCATCTTTGAGCATGGTGGTTGGCCTGGATGATATCCAGAGTTTCTTCCAGCCACATCTGCTCTGTGATTCTGGGACCAGTTAGTACATTGACGCCCATGCTGCCACCCAAAGCGACCTTCGACAAGCTGGGGAGACAGGGCTGGCAGAAACCCTCCAAAATTCAAGGGCAAAGGCACAGCTCTGCCCCAGGAAGACAGACCCCTGCAGTGACCTGGGCTGGCACTGCTGCCTGGGCAGTG
>JANRGW010013544.1:0-19629 GCA_024733675.1 Psilopsiagon aymara
TGTGTTATACCTTAGTTACTAAACTGTTCTTATCTCAACCTGTGGGAGTTGCATTCTTTCACTTCTCCTTCCCATCCGTTCAGGAGCAGAGGGAACTAAAAAAGGGGAGGTGAGTGAACAAACTGCATGGCTGATTTATGGCTTAAACCACGACACCCATGCTATGGGCTTCTGCATATAGGCATCGGAGCCGAGCTGTTATTGAAGCCAGTTCACTGCCTGGAGCAGCTGGAATGTCCCTACATTGCTCTAATGTTTATTATAGGTGCTGGCAACTGACTGGGTCTGTTGGAATGGAAAGATACACCCCTCCCCCAACAGATCTACCTGAAAGCATCCTTGACCAAGGTAGGTATCATTGAGGAGGTGGTGAGAATTTCATGTTGTTTCAAGTAGAACATCATGGATGCATTAGTCAATAAAGCTGGTCAGAAGCAGCATTAGACTTGCCTACAGAGATAGATGAGGAAAGGTATTGTATGGTGGATACCCTGAACTGTGTCAGAAGCAAATAGATTAAAAGCCAAAAGCTTCAGATGTTTTCATATTAGAACAACAATACCCACAACAAAAATCTTAAAATTTGAAAAAAGAAAATATGAAAGAAGGAAAAAGCAGTTAAAGAAAGAATCCAGACACCCAGTAGGGAATATCAAGAGAAAATATTAAATTGGGTTAAGAAAACTGTACTAATAAGATTATGCAAAGGCAGAGATCTGAGGATCAAAAGTGGTAGTTAAATGGCTCATATGCTTTCACATGATTCTGAATTGACTCAGCACGAGCAGCTTGCGATGTTCTGTCTGCCAGTCTTCCCTAGATATGTGCATTCTCTTCCTAAAGTCTTCATTGTGATCTTTGTGAAAGAAATTCAGATACTAAGGATGTCCCTTCGTATACTTTATGAAACATTCAAAATGGGCTGTTACAGATATGGAGTTTAACAGGGAGCAACTAATTGTTTATGCTGGGCTGGCCTGAGGGGGTTTCATTTTAAGACTTTAATATTATAAGGGCTGAATTTCCAGTGTAAAGTTTCTGTAATAGATGGTTCAGTCGCACATAGCTAGTCAATGAAAAGCATACTGTGCATATTTTTTTCATATGAAACTCTCTATAGACTATGTGCTGTTTATTTATGAGGCTGAGTTCTGGCTATGTTAGTAGCTGGGAAAAAAAAATCAGCCAGCCTTTCTACCTGTTAGCATACTAGAACGCCTGTTGAGCTACCTTCCAAGCTGCTGTTTTATTAATGATCTTGAAACTGAAATAAGGCATGAAAAAGTGTTAAAATGACTTACTGATATGTCACAGACATTTGCCAAAAAATGAAATGCAGAGAGGAAAATGTACTAGGGAGGCCAATGAGGAACTAAATGTTCCATATTCTGATTTGTCTGACCTTTGCTTTCTGGAGCTATAAAGATAAACAAAGCTGCCTTGCTTGTGCTGTGCAAACTTTTTATCCGTAAGCTCCAGAACTTTGTGGATTATGTACAGCATTTACTTATTTACATTAAAAATAATTCTTCAAATTGAACACATCCTTTGCTTTGTTAAAAAAACCCACCTGTAGCACAGATACTCCCCGTTGCCTCAGACCCGCTGATGTTTCATGCTCCGTTCTTAGCATCTCTAGAAACAATTTTTTAGACAGAAAAGAATTGGGGAAAGTTGATACTGAGGGCCATTCTAACAGAAGAGACAAAAGAAGTGTAAACTGTGGACAACAGTGGACAACAGTTTTCACATATCCTTCTGGCCATGTAGTACTTCTAGTGAGTCTAATTCTGAGGTTTTCCTGGGTAATAAACTGCTTGTCTTTTGTCACAGCACAGAGTATAATCAGTCTGTGTCTTTGGCAGGGATTCTTTGGGGGTGAATTGATATCCATTTTTCTAGCAGCATGGTAAATGCAGACTTCTTCCCAGCTGGTTGCCATGCCAAGTAGTGCTAGCAAATCATTTCCTGCATCAAATCTCTGTTATATTTGAGCTGCTCTTAGCTGGTGGGTATGGCAAATTTCGCTGGAATCTCTGTGAGGATGAAGGCATTCTATCTAGATTTGGAGAAGGGCTTCTGTCCATATGCTTTAACCACCCACTCTCCAAAGAAAACAAGAGAAAGTCTGAACAGGACTGCTTTACTCAAGTGGGTGATTTGGAGAAGGTGTGCTACGTTGAATAATTTAAAAATTAGGAAGAGAAATACACATAAGCAAAAACCAGTCTTGTCAGAGAGAAAATAAATTCTGATGGATTTTTTCCTTTGGAGATGAATTTTCCCCATAGTATCAGAAGGCACTTGGAAGCAAAGAATGCTTTTATCTTTTGTCGGCTACACTTGTCATGCTTTTTCTTCCATAGAACTCTTGCTCGGAGATTACCATACTTGAAGTACAGAAGACTATTTCAGGTGAATGGGTGGCTTCAATTTGAAATAATGCTTGTCTATGCCTCTCATATGAAGTGCTTTATTGAAAATGTCTCTGTATAAATATGCTACCTGAAATTACTGCATACCTTAATGTCTAACTTGCATTCTGTATCTAAAATGGAAGCTGTAACTATGAAGGTCTGCAATTCACAGATATTAGGGCCACTACATGACTCTAAGTAGGTTTAGACCCTTCTGTTTGTCAGATAGATTTGAAACTTTTGGAGAGAGCTGGTTTCAGTTTTTGAGGCAGAAGACCTCTACCCTCAGCTCACACAGAGGTTAGATAGCAGCAGTACCACCCTGCGCTGCCTTCTAACAGGTTGTGGCACTGGGTGGCACTACAGCTAGGTAGGTATGCAGTCTGCAGTCACAGCATCCCACGGAGGCTGCTAGCAAACACTACTGGTGCCACTTGCGGTATGCCTGCTTGTCTGAAAAAATCACAGGAACAGGGTTTAGAATCTCTGTTCATTTCGAATTGTTTTTCAGTTTGAAGACCAAGTTTTAGATCTACCTGAATTCCTGTAAGCCTGCTTCTTTCCATGAGGCTCTAAAGGGTAAGAGGCAGTGCAGAATTCAGACCTCCATCATGACTAATTGAAGAAAGGTTTAGGCTATTAACCTAGAGGTCAAAGGTTCACTCTATTAACACATCACTAAGTCCTCCAGCCTTTTGCTGGCTTCTGATACTTAATTGTGTTTGGTTTCTGTTAGAAGCCCAGAATGCTTGTTAGATGCTAAAAAAGTGTAAAACATAATCCAGTACTGTCTCCAAACTAGTATTCTGGAAAGCACAAACAGTGCATCTAAGACCATGTTAGTATTGATCTTGCATCAGATAACATTAGCACTTCCTATGCTACCTGGCTAGAGCCTGCCAGGGAGTTAGCAGTGCATAGAAAGACAGACTGAGGCAGTTAGATCAATGGATTAATGACGTTTGTCTCCTTTGTGCAATATTACTTCTTACATATCTGTTGTGATCCCTTTGTGTCCACCCTGGGAATAGACTTTCTAAAAGTTTAGAAGGCACATGATACAAGTGTGTTCAAGTAATGTGTGTATAATAACAAACATTTAAAAAAATAATTACAGTAATGCATGTCTAGATCTATATATGCACCTGCATTCACATATGCAGATTTCTCTCATAGTAGAGATTTTATTTTATGAATATGTTGTGTGCTCTTACATCTTAGGCTAATATGTAGGCTCTTTAGAAAAGACAGGCCAGGCAGATGGGGAGGGGGAGTAGTTATTTATGTTAGGGATAGTCTGGAAAGTATGGAAGTCTGTCTGTGGACAGGTGATCAGTCAACAGAGAGCTTGTGAGTAAGGGCCAAAGTGACAACAGGGACATTACTGTGGGGATCTGTTACAGACCACCTGATCAGGAGGACTCTCTGGATTAAGCGCTCTATAGACAGATAGGGGAAGCCTCACGCTCTCAGGCCCTTGTCCTCATAGGGGACTTCAACCATCCTGATACCTGTTGGAGGGATGGTACATACCAGCACAAGCAGTCCAGGAGGTTCCTCGATTGTGTGGAAGACAACTTTCTCTTGCAAAATATGAGGAACCGACAACGGGAGGCGCCATGCTTGACCTCATCCGCACCAACAGGGTAGGGCTGGTTGGAAATGTGATTCCCCAGGGCAGCCTTGGCTATAGCGATCATGAGATGGTCGAGTTTGAGATCCTCAGGACAGTTCTCACTGACAGAGAGTACAGCAAGCTCACTGCCCTGGGTTTCAAGAAAGAAGACTTTGGCCTCTTCAGGAACCTGCTTAATAAAGTTCCATGGGATAGAGTAGTAGGGAGCAGGGGTCCCAAACTGGTGGTTGATATTCAAGGATCACCTGCTGCAGGCTCAGGAGTGCTGTGTCTTGACAAGAAAGAAATGCAGCAGAAGGGCCAAGAAGCCTCCATGGATGGATAAGGAGCTGTTGAGGAAACTTTGAAGGAAAAAAGAGGTTTATAAAAGGTGTAAGCAAGGACAGGCAGCCTGAGAAGAACACAGGGATATTGCCCAGGAAGGTAGGGGCCAGGTTAGGAAAGCTAAGGCCCAGTTAGAATTATGTCTGGCAAAGGATGTGAAAGACAACAGGAAGGGATTCTATAGGTATTCAGCAAACAAAAGAAAGATTAGGAACAACGTGGGCCCTCTCCAGAAGCTATTGGGAGAACTGCCTAAACTGGATTTGGAGAAGGCTGAGGTTCTTAATGACTTCTTTGCCTCAGACTTCACTGGCAAATGCTCTGACCACACCACCCAAGTCTTGGAAGACAGATGCAGGGACTGTGAGAATGAAGACCTTAGGCTCACTGAAGAGAGGATCTGGTTCGAGACCATCTTAAGAACCTGAATGGACACAAGTCTATGGGACCTGACGAAATCCATCTGCGGGTCCTGAAGAAGCTGGCAAATGAAGGTGCTAAACCACTGTCCATCATATTTGAAAAATCATGGCAGTCAGGTGAAGTTCCCAACAACTGGAAAAAGGGAAATATAACACCCATTTTCAAGAAGGGGAAAATGGATGAGCCGGGGAGCTACAGACCAGTCAGCCTCACCTCTGTGTCTGGCAGTCTTAGAGCAGATTTCCTGGAAGGCATGTTAAGGAATATGAAAAACAACAAGGTGTTTTGTGACAGCCAGTATGACTTCACTAAGGGGAAATCCTGCCTGACCATCTGGTGGCCTTCTATGATGGGGCTACGGAACTGATGGACAGGGATAGAGCAGTTGATGTCATCTACCTGGACTTGTGCAAAGCGTTTGACAGTGTCTCACATGACATTCTTGTCTATAAGTTGGAGAGACATCAATTCGATGAATTGACCACTTGGTAGATAAAGAATTGGCTGGATGGCCTCATAAAAAGAGTTGTGGTCAATGGCTCACTGTCCAGTTGGGGATGGGAAATGATGTATGTCCACCAGGGGTCGGAGTTGGTACCAGTCTTGAGCAACATCTTAGTTGACGATATGGACAGTGGATCGAGTGCACTCTCAGCAAGTTTGCTGACACAAGCAAGCTGTGTGCTTCAGTTTATATGACTGGCCCAGATGAATAAGGTGTGAATGAAGTAATACTGGTGCTAAGCCGTGCCCTTGGCATGCCTTTCACAAATCCAGTGTTCCTGGAGCTGTAAACTTTGTGAATCTCTGAACTCTAAACCTAAGCCTAACCCCAATTTAAAATGTCAACAGGGAGATGAGGCTGACGTTCACAGGACAATTCCTGAGCCAGTTGGGAAAATTCTGGAAGGACTAACCACAGTTCTGTGCAATCCTCCCCTTAACATGCATTTTCCAGGCACGATGTCCCTGGAGCTGTAGGCTTTGTGGATCTCTGAACCCTAACCCTAATTCAAGGAGACACCATGTAGATTAGGCCTACATCTCCCAGCATCACGGCCAAGCCTAATGAAAGAGATATAGAAGGAGAAATGTTGATGCTCTGCCAAGCTCCCTTGACATGTCTTTTTCACCCCCAGTGTCTCTGAACCAGTAGGCTTTGTGGTGTTTAGAACCCAAAACCTAAGTCTAACCCAAATTTTATCCACTAGCCTAGATATGAGGCCTACATCCCCCAGAACCATAGCTGTTCAAAATAAAAAATGTGTGGATGGAGTAATGTTGGTGCTGGGACAAGCTTACCTTGGCAAGAATTTTACAACCCCATTGTCTCTGGACGCATAGGCTTTGTGCATCTTTGAACATTAATCTTAAGGGTAACCCTAATTTAAGCCACAACCATAGAGACGAGGCCTACTTCCCCCTATGACATGGCTGGCCCAAATAAAAAAGTTGTGGAAGGAGACAAAGTTGGTACTTTTTCAGCCTCTTGGCATGCCATTTACTGCCCCATTTTCCCTGGAGCTGTAGGATTTCTAGATCTCTGAACCTTAATGCTAACCCTAAATGCCATTTAAGGAGGCACCATGGAGATGAGGTCTACAGCCTCCAACATCATGGCTGGCCCAGATGAAATAGTTGTGACAGAAGAAATGATAGTGCTTAGCTAAGATCCCCTGGGAATGAGGTTTGCAGCTCCAGTGCTCCTGGAACTGCAAACTCTGAGGCGCTCTGAACCTTAACACTAAACCTAACACTAATTTCTACACCACCATAGAGATGAGGCCTACATCACCCAGCATCATGGATGGTCTAAAGGAAAACATTATGGAAGGATTAAAGTTTGTGCTGTGCAATACTCCCCTTGGCATACCTTTAGAAGCCCCAGTGAACTTAGATCTGTCGGATTTGTTGACCTTTGGATGCCAAGCAAAAGACTAGCCCTAATTTATGTGGCACCATGGAGACAATGCTTATATCCTCCAGAACCATGACAGGCAAAAATGAAAAAGGCATGAAAGGAGAAATACTGGTGCTGGGCCAAGCTCAACTTGCCATGACTTTCGCAGCACCAGTACCCCTGGAGCTGCAGGCTTTGTGGACCCCTGAACCCTAAACCTAAGTGTAACCATCATTTCAGTGGTACTATGCATAATATCTTTTCATACCACAGCACCATGACTGGCGCTAATGAAAAGGTGTGGAAGGAGTATCACTGGTGCTGTGCCAAGCTCACCTTGGCATGACTTTACAGACCAAGTGTCCATGGAAGTGTAGGGTTTGCTTTTGTTAGAACTCTAACACTATGTATAACAACAATTTCAGCCAAAAGTAAGAGAGGAGGCCTATATCCTTCAGACTTGTGGATGGCCTAAATGAAAGAAGTGTGGAATGGGTAACATTGGTGATGTGCAAAGCTCACCTTGACATGCCTTTTTCTGCCCCTGTACCCCTGGACCTGTACACTTTGTGGATCTCTGAAGCCTAACCCTAACACTAATTTTAATTTTCTCTGCCACTGTAGAGTTGAAGCCTACGTGCCCCAGCACCATGGCTGGCCATACTGGAAAAGTTATGGAAGGAGTAATGCTGTGACATTGCCAGCCTCACCCTGGCATGACTTTTCCAGCCCCAGTGTCCCTGGACATGTAGGCTTTGTGGATCTCTGAACCCTAAACCAAAGCTTAACCCTAATTACCTCCGAGATTGCAGAGAGGAGGCCGACAACCCCCAGAACCATGAATGACCCAAATGAAAAAGATGTGAAAGGAGCAATGCTGGTGATGTGCCAAGCTCACATTGGCATGTCTTTTGCACCCCACTGTTGCTGGAGCTGTAAGCATTGTGGATCTTTGAAGCCAAAGCGTACTTTAAGCTGCAAAATGGAGATAATGCCTACTTATCACAGCACCATGGTTGGCCCAAATGAAAAAGGTGTGAAAGGAGCAATGTTGGTGCAGGGCAAAGCTCCCCTCGTAATACTTTTTGGAGCCCCAGTGAACTTGGACATGTAGGCTGTGTGGATCTCTGAACCTAAGCCTATGCTTAACCATAATTTTCTTCTCCACTCTAGAGAGGAGGCCTACAGAACCCAGCACCATGACTGGCCAAAATAAAAAGGGTGTGGAAAGAGTAGTGTTGCTGCTGTGCCAGACTCTCCTTTGTGTGTCATTTTCAACGACAATGTCCCTGCAGCTGTCAAATTTGTGGATCCCTGCAGATTAAGTCTAATTTAAGAGGCACCATGGAGATGAGGCCTACAATCCCAGCACCTTACTGGCGCAGATGAAAAGATGTGGAAGGCGTATTGTAGTTGTTGTGCCAACTCTCCTTGGCACGTCTTTTGCAGACCAAGTGTCCTTGGAGCTTTTGCATTTGTGGTTTCAGAACCCTAACCCTAGTTTAAACCACCAATCTAGAGATGAGGCCAACATTCCCAAGCACTATGGTGGACACAAATGAAAATATTGTAGAAGGAGTAATGTTGGTGAAGAGCGGAGCACACTTTGGCATATCTTTTGCAATCCCAGACTCACTGGAGATATAGGTTTGTGGATCTCTGGACACTAAACCGATCCAGCATTTTAGCAGCCAACTCAGAGATGAGGACTGCATTCCCCAGCATCATGGCAGGCTCAAATGGAAAAGGTGTGGAAGGAGTAATGCTGACGCTGTCTCAAGATCCTCTTGGATCTTGGATCCTTTTGCAGACTGAATGTCCCTGGAGCTGAAGGATTTGTGGATATCTGAACCCTAACATTAACCCTAACCCTAACCCTAATTTAAACCACCATTATAGAGATGAGGGCTACATCCCCCAGCACCATGGCTGGCCCAAATGAAAAAGGTGTGTGTCGTGGTTTTAAACTGTAAAACACGCAGTTTTTTCACTCACCTCCCTCTCCTAAAAGAACTGCAGTGGTTTAAGCCATAAAACAGGCAGTTTGTTCACTCACTTCCTCCCCCCTTCTTCCCCCCCACTCCAAGGTGTGTGTGTGGGGGGGGAATGGGGAGAAAAATTGAAAGAATGTAACTCCCACAGGTTGAGATAAGAAGAGCCCAGGAACTAAAGTATAACACAAATAACTACTGCTACCACCAGTAATAACAATGACCAGGGAAAACACAAGAGAAGAGGATATAAATGCTCACCACCCAGCAACTGAGATGTGAACTGAACTCTTCCTGGTTCCTGCCCGCAGTTTTTACCTTGTGGGCATGACGTGCTGTGTTGTGGAATACCTCTTTGGTCAGTTTGGGTCGGGTGTCCTGTCTCTGCTTCCTCCCAGCTTACCCTCCTCCCTGGCAGAGCATGAGGCTCCGAAAGTCCCTGACCAGACCAAAACATTCTAAGCAGTAACCAAAACATTGGTGTTATCAGCACTCTTACGAGGCCAGAAGTCAAAAACACAGCACTGCACCAGCTACCGAGAAGGAGAAAAATGACTGACACGGCTGAACCCATGATAGTGTGAAAGGAGTTTCCTTGGTGCAGAGCTAAACTCACTTTGCCATGCCTTTACCGACCTGGTGCCCCTGTAATTGTATGGTTTGTGGTTTTTAGAACCCTAAAACATAATATTAAAAAGATTTCAGCCACAACATTAAAGCTGAGGCCAACAGCCTCCAGACTTGTGGAAGGCCAAAATGAAAAAGGTGTGGAAAGAGTAAGGATGGTGGTTTTTCAAACTCTCCTTTGCATGCCTTTTGCAGCTTCAATATCCCAGGGCATGTAGGCTCTGTGGGTCTCTGAACACTAAGCCTAAGCTTAACCATAATTTTCTTCTCCGCTGTGGAGAGGAGGCCTACAGAACCCAGCACCATAGCTGTCCCAGATAAAGAAGGTGTGGAAGTAGTATTTTTACTGTTGTGCCAAGATACATTTGGCATGTCTTTTGCAGAATGAAGGCCCCTTGAGCCTTAGGCTTTGTTGTTTGCATCTGGAATGGAGATGAGGCCTACACCTCCCAGCACCATGGCTACACCACACGAAATAAGGCTGGGAGGAGTAATGCTGTGACATTGCCAAGGATTGATTGGCATGTCTATTGCAAGCCAAGCTGTCTTGGAGTTGAAGTCTTTGTGGATTTTTTTGATACCAAAACCTAAACTTAATTTAAACCGCCACTGCAGTGATGAGGCCTACATCCCCTGAGGACCATGGCTGGCCCAAATGCAAAAGGCGTGGAAGGAGAAATCTTGGGGCTGCTCCAAACTCACCTTGGCATATCTTTACAGACCCAGTGTCCCTGGAAGGGTACGGTTTGCGATTTTTAGAATCCTAACCCTAACCCTAATTTAAACCACCAATACAAAGATGAGACCTACATCCCACAGCACCATGCCTGGCCCAAATGAAAAACGTGTGGAAAGAGTAACGCTGGTGTTGTGCCAAGCTCCTCTTGGCATACCTTTTGCAGATTGAGCGTCTCTGGAGCTGTAGGATTTATGGATATCTCAACCCTAACAGTGACCCTAAACCTAACCCTAACCCTAATTTAAACTGCTACTATAGAGTTGAGGCCTACATCTCCCAGCACCATGGCTGGTCCAAATGGAAAAGGTGTGGAAAAAGTTACCTTGGTGCTGTGCCAAACTCACCTTGGCACATCTCATTACAGACTCACTGTTGCTGGATGGGTAGGTTTTATGGTTTTTAGAACCCTAACCATAAGTATTACCCAAATTTCAGCTGCAACCTTAAAGATGAGGCCACCATCCTCCAGAATTGTCACTTGACAAAATGAAAAAGTTGTGGAAAGTGTTAGGTTGGTGCTGTTGCAAAGTCCCTTTGGCATGCTTTTTGCAGCTTCAATGTTTCTAGACCTGTAAGCTTTGCGTATCTCTGAACACTAAGCCTGAGCTTAACTCTGATTTTCTTCTCCACTCTAGAGAAGAGGCCAACAGAACCCAGCACCATGGCTGGCCAAAAATAAGAGGAAGTGGAAGGAGTAGTGTTGGCACTGTGCTGGACTCGCCTTGCTATGTCTTTTTCAGCCCCAATGTCCCTGTAGCTGTCGTCTTTATGGATTTCTGAAGCTTAAGTCTAATTTAAGTGGCACCATGGAGATAAGGCCTACAATCCCAGCATCATGGCTGGCCCAGGAAAAAAAGGTTTGGAAGGACTAAGACGATTGTTGTGCCAAGCTCCCCTTGGCATACCTTTTGCAAAGCAAGTGTCCCTGGAGCTGTAGGATTTGTGGTTTTTAGAACCCCAACCCTAACCTTGAGGCTTAACCCTGTGGTTTAAGTCCAGTCAGCCACGCAGTTTGCTCACTCGCTCCCTCCTCTGTCTTCCCCCCAGCTCCCAGGGGGATGGGAAAGAGAATCGAAGGAATGCAACTCACAGAGGTTGAGAAAAGAACATTTTAGTAACTAAGGTATAACACAAACCACTACTGCTACCACCAATAAAGATAATGACAAGAGAAACACAAGGGAAGAGAATACCACTGCTCACCACAGATAGCCAGCCCAACCCAGCAGCGAACCTCCAACCCTTCTGGGTCCCTGCCCCTCATTTTTACATCCTGGGCATGACATGCTGTGGTATGGAATACCATTTTGGTCAGTTTAGGTCAGGTGTTCTGTTTCTACTTCCTCCGGGCTTCCCCTCCTCCCTGGCAGACCATGAGGCCCAGAAAGTTCTTGATCAGACAGAACTTTCTAAGCAGTAAACAAAACCATTGGTGTTATCAGCGCTGTTCCCAGGCCAAAAGTCAAAAACACAGTGCTGCACCAGCTACTAAGAAGGAGAAAAAGTGACTGCTACTGTTGAACCCAGGATACTTTCCTAAAAGAGTTCTAGGTTTCTACTCATGTCTCTCATGTCTAATTTACTTTGTATTATTAATAATTGGCTATATATACCACCTTCCCACACTCATGGGTGCATTGAAAATAAGGTTTTTTGCACTACCAATAAAGTATTCTGTGAATTTATTATAATTTTTTATTTATTATTTTTAGTTTATGATTTAACACAATGTTTAAAAACTAATAGCATGCTGTAGCTAAATATTTCACTGTACATTACTCCATATACCACTCTACTATTTACTTCCAAAATAAATCTCCATTTCCATGTGACTATACTTTTACATGTTTATTCTAGTTCTGCCGTTTATGACTTTTTCTAAAACAGTTGACTTCTTGTTGAATTACAGAAAAAGAAATACCAGGTCTTTGTGATTTATATTCATCAGAAGGGATCTGCCAGGGAGAAATGTGTGTAAAGTTTCTTATCTTCAAATATCATCTTCTTGTAAAATTAACTATTTGGGTTTTTTTCTAACTATACCATTTTATCACCCCTTCTTTATTCATTCTTCAATATTTTTCACACAGATTTTCAGTCTGCCTTTTTTGACATTCTTTACATAGGTTTTAATGCTTTAAACCTATTTTCCCAAGCCCTACTGAGACTCTCAATCTTGTATTTGTGATTATTTGTATTACAGCAATAGCTATGGGACTCAGATGAAATCGCAGCTCTGTTTTATTAGCACAGGTTCATGCTGAGAAGCAATATTTATTCTGAAGACTTGATAATAGTGGGATCCAGTCTTGGACACCCCAGAGAGATATGCATTTTAAGCATATAGTGTGTCAGTAAAGAAAATACCTGACTTGCTCACAGCCAGTGGAATGTACTGTGAAGACTGGAGCAACCTCCCCAGGGATGTGGCAGAGACCCCATCACAGGAGGTTTTCAAGATGAATGTGGGCAGGGTGCTAGATAACCTAGGTTCACTTTCCCATGGAAGGTTGGATCAAAGGTCTTTCAGAGTCCTTTCCAACACTGGCTTTTCTGCGATCACGATAAGTGAGAAGCCCTCTGGTCCACTTGGAGGCCTTTGAGGGCTTCCGCCTTCTTCATTGACTGCTCAGGATGAGTGTTTATCTTTTCATATTAGTTAAGACAAGAAAGCCTAACCTCCCTGAGCATTAGCATAGTCTGTATGCCCCTTATTTGCCTGTCTTTTGTTTGATGCAAACTTACTGGTGATATTGGACTGCTCTCCCTACCCACATGATAACAGCCCAAGACCAGAACCTTGAATCAGTATGACAGCTAAGGTTACACAGACATCGGTAGAACATAACTGGGAAGGACAGCTTCATTAATACATTTTTTTTTTTAAGCACAGATTAGATATTTCAGTTATGAAGGCTCTATCTGACTAAAAATCAGTAAAAGAAAGACTAGAAAAGGAAACAGAATGGAAGTGATCCACCCAAATCCTTCACAGATTACTTGGGTGGGTTTTCTCGTTTGACTGGTTTGAATTTTTTTGTTTGTCTGTTTGTTGGGTTTTTTTTGTGCTTTTTGTTTGTTTATTTGTTTGGGATTTTTTTTTTTGTTTTCTTTTGCCCCCCACCCCCCCTTTTTTTTTTGTTTGGTTTTGTTTTTTTCTTTTTCTTTTCTTTTTTTTTTTAACTCCAGTGATCTAAACTTTTCTTCTCAAGACTCACTCCTTTCTTTGGGCAGAGGGAAGGCAGATAGTTTGAGGCTTTCTGAGCTAGCTGGGGTAGGCACCTGTGACTAGTAGAGTGTTCCCGCACAGTTCTCTTAAAAATGATAAGGAGTAAGAGCTATGGTAAGATTCACAAGCAAAATGAAGACCTCTGCGACCCAAAAGTTCTGCTTAAGTGTGGCATGATTGTTTTTCTACCTTGTATAGGAGCTGCACTGCGGTTTGTTGACTGGCTCATAAATTCAAATAATAACCCTGATATGCTGCAGAGCTCCTTGTGGTTTTGTTCCCCAGAAGAGCTTCATTTAAAGAAGGATGGATTCTGCCCTCAGATGTGACCATGATTATCTGTGGCTTCATTATACATGCAACAGTTTCAGTTTCTTATTCTAGGAGAATGGGTCCCTATAACTATAAGCCCTCAAAGATGCTGAATATTTTATGAAATTGCATTTTAATTTGGAAGGGATCTGCTAGGAATGTATTGCTTTCTTCTTGATGAACTCCCTGAACACCCTTAAAAATGTGATAATGCTCCTGACAAACCTTTCAAGGCTAAGACATTTCTTTCAAAACAGGAAATAAATTACGCATCTGAAAATTGTTCACACACTTGATCTATCCTGATCAAAACCCACATCCCTCAAGACTGGACAGGTTTACTTCAAGGCACTTTATTCTGGGTTCAAGTTCTTGTTAATTTAAGAAAAATGCTATATGCCAGTCATTTTTCATTATTTATGAGTATTTTCAAAATCTCATTTCCCTTTTCCTGTATCTCAATGAGAACACTGGTGGCATTCTGCTTTAGGAGCTTATATTGACATTTCTGCTAACTCCATGCTTATGCTGTAGGATTTAAAACTGCTGCCCAACACAATAGTGTTTGAACACCTGTTCTTCAGGGTGTCATCCAACAAGCTTCTCCTTGCACCCGTGTAGAGCTCCTTTGGCTTGCCTCTGTCCTTATACATTAGGAAGAAAGAGATAGTTTGTAAGATTTACAAACTCAGGCTATTTCACATCGCTAAGTTCTCTTATTCTTATGTGGACCATAAATGTGGTATTCCAGCAAGTGAAGGAGTGCATTTAAAGTGCTTGCAAGCATAAAATATTCACCCTTGCCAGTGCTGAGTACGTGAGTACTGACTGTCTTAAGAAAAAAGAATCTGAAGAAATCCTATATTGTATTTCTATTCATCACACAAGAGTAACTCTAAAATGTGTCCAGACCAAACATGACCAAATCATTCAATTGTAAAGATAAATATCATGTCATTGCAAGCTGTTTGAGATTAAAGCCCTATTGTGCCACTATGCAGACGTAGAGTCAGAACATACCCCTGACCTTAAGACTTGACCTCACAAGCACAGAAGATAAAGCCTGAAAAGCAAAAGCAGGGGTAAGAAAACTTGATGAAGATTACATAGAGGGTCAGTGGCCAGAGTTAAAGTAAAATACTGTTCTTCAAGCCCAGTCTAGGCCAAATCTCTGTACATCACACTATGTTGTTTTTTATTTCCCCCATAAAAAAAAAAAAACCCAGAAATGCTACAAGGCTTATTTCACTTTATGTAAGGTAGAGCCACTGTAAGGCTATTCATTACCTAGTGGAAATAGGAAAAGAAGATGTATCTGCTGACTCTGAAAACTGGAAGTACAGAAAATCTATTAGAAATCAAAGAAAACACCAATTGCTTTAAAAAAGATCAAATGATAATCTGTTTCCGTGTTGATGGTTTGTTGTTCTTTTTTTTTTCCATGAAAGTCAAGAGAGTTTTTCTGGCTTAGGTGATTTTTACCTGTTAACTCCATCTTTAATCTCCTGGTTGGTGTGATTAGGGTCAAGATTATGCTTTTGATAAATGAAACTGAAGTTCTGTGCTCAGGTGAATTGAGAATACGTATGCCCTTTGAAAAGCTGTACATCTGTTGATTGCTGTGCTAACGCTAGTACTTATGCAAAAGCAAATAATAATTAAAAAAAAAGACTAACTTGTGATGAGAAGATTTTATCTTTGTTTCAAGTGGAGCTAAGCAGTATGCAAGGTGTATGAACAAGATTTTCACTGTTTATTAAAAAGATTATTGAGATGTAAAAGCCATAAACCAAACGCATCAGTCCTGTAAATGCATTAGCAATGTTACAGCATGGAAAAATTTGGATGCTTATTCCTTAAAGAAGTTGATGTACAAGTGAAACAAGAAATATATACGTAAGGATACACAAATCTGTCAATATTTCAAAAATACAGTGCAAATTTTGACGACTTTATTGCCTTATCACAATCAACTACATTGAATTTACATTCAAGACAGTAAGTGCAAGTTAAAGAAACTAGAAGTAGTTTAGGTTTATGAATAAAATGACACATTTTCAGCAAAAAACAAGGATCAGTATTTGAGAATAAAGTTTTTCCCCTTCTAATTTCAGTTTTAAAAATAAAATTACTAGAAGTCATAAAAATTAATTTTGAAAAAGGGCTTTGGCTTAAGAGGAATTTACAGCAATGGTTTCAATAACATTTTTGCTTTAAAAAAAACCTTGGAGAGAGAAACAGAAAAATAAAATAATAAATTATTCAGAGCAATCAAAATGGAGTTCCTTCAAAAGCCTTACAGAAAATCTCTTGGAAGTTATTTTAGGGAAAATATTCTTACTCTCTGACTAACTCAATATCTGAAATGTATTACATATTTTTTACCTAAATCTGGTAGCATCATAAGTTTTAGATCCAAGATATTAACTGGGACGTAATATACCTTCTTTTCATACTGACTGGCTACAGTAAGGTTCTTCAGATCTGGTAAAAAAAATGGGAATTAGTGTCAGGTTTTCACACAACAGTGATCACATTTTTCACTTTTACTTTACACATCTCTAGTCCAAACCTCAGTTCTACACAGACCTTACCCAAGAGAAGTTTAAAAATTCTAAAAAAAAAAAAAAAAAAAAAAAAATTCTGCTCCTATTGCTTTTTTATAATTTCAAAATGCATTTTAACAGAGGGAAATATATATATTACATTCAGCTCTCCAGAACTTCAAATTGGTTAAGAAGACTTTTACTCTTGCTTTTCAGACTAATTTACTGATAAGGTACATTTCAAACCAGAAGTAGGATGTTAGAGGAATTTCCAAGCTTCTGGAAGAGTACATTGCTGATAACTTGCCAGTCTTCATCACAGGAGGCTTCTATGAACAATAAAGTCAGTCAGTCAGGACATCCTTCAATTTGCGTCCATCACGAAATAGCCAAACTATAGTGAAGGGTGATTTTTGTACATGTGCACAGGTGGAAGTTTTGGGATGGAGGAGGGAAGACTTTCAGTGGTGGCAGTAATGGCAGTAATTCTGACTGAACAGTCTGGTAAGACCTCAAGCTCAATTTTGATCAATTCTATTAATACAAATAACTTCTTTAGCCAAGTTTTGTGGCTTAAGAAAGCAAAGCTCTTTCTTTATGCAGGAAGACCATTGTCATTATCACTGTCTTATGGAGAACAAGACATTATAGCTTCCCTAAAATCACCTTGGAGATCAAGATCAGTCTTTGGAGGAAATACAGTCTGAGACTTTCCATCCTTTTCTGGCAAACATTACACAGCGCTTAGCTGTCCTTCCACACAGCTTAGCACAGAGACAGAAAATTGGAGTTTTATAAATATGTGAAGTGCATAGGCTGTACATTTTGTAAGGATAGGAGCCTTCTTAGATTCTAACATAGAAGAAAGGAGCCCAAATTCTGATTCTGTCCTCTTCTTAGTCTCCAGGTTTAAAACTGAAAGTCTACTTCCTGAGCTGTTGCAGATTGATAATCACAGCTGTGATTGCAGAGTTAGGAGGGAACATAAATACTTTCCTAGAGGTTAAAAAGAAAAAAAAAAAAAAAAAAAGAGGTGGTGCATTGCTGCATATCAGATTAAATTCAGGATTAAATTCACGTGTTGTGGTTAATAGCAATAATAATAAAAATGATCACAGTGGTGGTAAACCAAGACAAAATGCTTCCTACTTATGGTGTGCCATCTTTTGATTAAGATATGGCTAGTCAGTTTCTGATTTGTCCACAATAGAGAGAAGACCAAATCCCTCAAACCACATTTTTTTTTAGAATACTAATATAGAAATGAATACAACAACAATTTCCATTCACCCAGGGAAGTGCAAAAATCATTAGAATATATTTTAAAGGTATCTGAGATCTTCATGTTAGAGCTACTTAATGTAGCTATTTGAGTAAAGTTTCACCTACACAGACTTACAGAAAGACCTTAGCACAGAGGAAGACCTACACAGAAAGACCTTAGCACAGAGGAAGGTGGTTTTGGAGTAGTATTCTAATACCATCTGCAATTCTGTTATTTAAATCCTGGTTCGTATTTTATGTGTTTGAATCATTTGTGAAATACGTACAGCTAAAACATTATTTGGAAGGCTAGAATTAAATTTGAAAATAGTGTGCTAGTGGGGAATGGAAGCCTAATTGAGCAAAAAAAGAAAAAAATTATTTTTGAAGTCCATATTATCTCTTTTGGTATTTGTTTCCCCAGACAACATTATGTATCCAGATTAAAAAGCTCAATAATGATTCGTCCAAGGTCATCATAGTTTGTCTGTTACAGTATCCCTCAAGTTTGATGAGAGAGCGACATTAATGAAAATGTATTAGATGATTAAAAAAAAAAACACAACCCACTGTTGTGTTCTTCTATTAGTGATGATAATTTTGCATTTGACACAGAGTTAAGAAAGAATTTCTCATTTGATGCTGTATTAATATCTGCAGTGATAAATCCTTCAGCACATACTACAGCTGCCATTGCCTGGAGGAAAACCTAAGGACATTCTAAAGAGCGCTGTGAAGGGAAGTTGTAAAGAACTTGGTTTGGAGTTGCTAGACTGAAACTAATCAGAACAGTTTGGTGTATTACCAGAAGGCTTTATGTTCTCAAAAAGTTTATAATCAAACACAAAGGAAAGCTTACTGCATATTTTGCTGTTCAATTAACATGAAAAGTTGTTTTTCCTTTTGTTAATGCATCCCTCTTTAAGCTGAAACTTATCCAAAATAGCACACTCAGTAGATATTGTTGTCACTTAAATTTCTGGATTAATTCACTTCAGTGAAAATTTGCTTCCTTTTAAAAATAGTTTTTAATCTGAGTTTGGCAAAGACACTTGGATCAGAAAAGGGAAAGTACAAGTTAATACTTTAACATTACCAGACCTTTCATGTGAAATCTCAGAAGTATTTCACACATGCTATGAACAAGGTCCCTTAGAATATCTGATTTAGAAAGGTAAGTATTGTTCCATTTCCCTGGGCAAAATGTGGAGTAAAGAATTAGTTAAGAAAACACACATATTTCAGAGTTAAACTGAAAATTAAATCCATATTCTGCTATGTCACCAGTAATCTCCCACTGAAATTACAGAATGAGACAAGCAAACCCGCACATGAACAAGTGTTTATACATGCACCTGTATTAATGTTGTTTATATGCAAATCATATCCTATAATATCCATGTCCCTAGCATAGATGTCTTCAGCTTCAGAATTTTCTCCAAGTTTCTCTTAAAATTATGGAGAGAAACACATTTGAAGAAACAATCCAGACAATCTTAATAAGTGTCAGCTTTAGGAAGGGTTAATCATACTCCCAAATGTCAACAGTTCTTTAACGATGCTGAAAACAACCCAGGCAAGTAGCTCAAATGTAAACACATACATTTAAAAAGGGCTACTGAAGCATTTCATACCACATTTCTATGATTTTTCATTAAAAACAATTGACAAGTACATGGTTATAAATATTAACCTTTTACGGTGTCAAGTCTCAGTTTTGAATACATATAATTCACAGCTACAGTTCTAAAGGCATTTAGACATCTAGAGGTGAGATGGAAATTATGTATTACATGTGTTTTTTCCTTTTCAGCAATAAATGAGGAATATTAATGATATTAATGATTTAGGACTGAAAAGTAACAAAGGAGTATGAGTCAAGTTATATTAATAACTTTAGAATTTTATTGACCCAGGTTGAGCTAATCTGAATAATGTTACTACGGCTAGAGTTTAAGACTTTTCTTCTGGACTTACAAATTCCTGAAAAACGTGCAGTAAATATGCACCTTGCTTTACCTTGCAGACTTTATTCTTAAGTGTTGTCATGGGTTCAGCAGTAGCAGTCATTTTTCTCCTTCTTGGTAGCTGGTGCAGTGATGTGGTTTTGACTTTCGGCCTGGGAAGAGCACTGATAACACCAACGTTTTTAGTTATGGCTTAGTGATGTTTGGTCTGGCCAAGGACTTTTGAAGCCTCATGCTCTGCCAGGGAGGAGGGGG
>JANRGW010013544.1:20275-30529 GCA_024733675.1 Psilopsiagon aymara
AAAGAAAGAAAAAGAAAGAAAGAAAGAAAGAAAGAAAGAAAGAAAGAAAGAAAGAAAGAAAGAAAGAAAGAAAAGAAAAAGCTTACTTTGTTTTCTCATTTCTTTGATTGCCTTCAGGCTGAAAAGAGAGACCGTTTTGATAGTATTCTAAGAACAGGAAGGAAAAGAGATGTGTTCTGAGAGACAAAAATAAAATGGCAAAGTCTACAAAGTGGGTACAGAGAACTTGTATAGGATAAATGGACAAACAATAAGTCACTGATGCAATTCAGTATTTTACCGTCAGTGTTTTCCTCTACAGCCTGCCTCTTTTCTGAAGCACAGACCACAGCCTGAGCAGAATCTCTTCTACTCAGCTTGAGCAGAGCCTCATTTAAAGAATCTTAATAGAAATTAGAAATAATGGTGTAAAGAAAAGGAAAGGTAGCTTCAAGCTGTGTATTAAACCAAACTTTCAGAGAATAAAACCTATTCAAACATGCAATAATCCAGTGGTAAAAAAGCATGAGAATTCATACTCCTAGGAGCATTCCAGTATTAGCAGGTATATAGTTGTATGACCTTCAAGCCTTAGTATCTATGATATTATGATAGTTCTTCAGTTTAGCTTTTTCTCTTTTCTTCTGTTTCAGTTTACGTTGTCTGGCGTGGCACAGGAGAGAGCAGTTTCCTTGGTAATGACTGGACATGTATTTGAAAAGGGATCGCTGATTAAATGGGGGGAATCACTGAAGATTTCATTCACAGAAATGGCACAGGGCATGATATTTCCTAAATCTACTGCAGCTCTCCAGTGTGACCTTGTGCAAGTCATTGTTGCTTGAGACCATGATTGTACTGATGTGTATCACCATGGCCATATCACAGCATTTGTTATGTGTCCCCAGAGGAGTCCAGCATTGTGTGTTAGGTGCTTTGGCTCCCTATGCCAAAATGTGTACATTTAGAATAGAACCTACGAAAGTGGTACTATTGAGCAAGTTGTTGCTCAAATACTGGTCTGCATTAGGTGTTAATTTGCAGTATACATTATTCCTTCTTGTTAAGACGAATTTCCCTCAATTTGGGTTTCACATCCTGTTCACCTGTTTGGATGTAGGGGCCCTAAGCCCTGCTTTCAGAAATCAAGAATGGATTCTAAACCACTTTTCTTTAATTATTAGAATAGCAGTGAAAACACCAACCTTACTTACACTCTGCTTCTCTAAATGAGCAGTTGTAAGAATAAACTGGAAGTCCTTTCACTTTTTTTTCTTTGCATAAATCCTCAAGGTGTGTAAAGAAACAAAAAACCCCAAACACTTTTTCTTCATTAGTTTTGATGTTTTCTTGGTATTGTTCCTGCCCTGAATGATATTTCCATAATACCTTCAAATATTTGAAACACAAAATATTTAGTGTTCCTTATTTCAAAAGCATTGTTATTAGATGCATTTTTGTTTTCAATATTCTCAGAGCTTCTTAGTCTTCAAAAGTACACATGGGTTAATTGCAATATTATTAAGGGAAAAGAAAATTAGTGCAGTTCCTTTCTAGGAACACATTAGGTTTTAAACAGTCTGACTGTTTTCCTAGCCAGAACTAGAGAAGGCTGAATGGACATCACCAGACTTACGAATGCCTTTTCCATTGGTATTACTCTCTTTGTTCTTCCTCAGTTTTAATCTCTTCCTTCCTGTCTGTGGCAGATGGCATTATGCTGATGAAGAAAAGAGACGTCTGTTTCACAACAGCTTGTGCCAGCAGACCAGCAGTGTCTTTTTCTGCAAAGTTCATTTTATGTAGAGAAAATAATAGAAGATAATTATTTTTTAAAAGGAAAAGAACTCAAAGTTCATCAGTAAAACATGCTCATGAAAGGCATTGATATTGACAAAGTACTGTTATGCTTATGTCCTGCTAAATGCTTCCACAAGGTGAACCAGTTATTGATTCTGTAGGGCACAGAGTATAATATATTATATACTGCAGCTTTGGAGCATTGTGGGAGAGTTACTATGATCTAGTCTAGACCATAGCTTTTAATTTCAGCTGCAGGAAGTATAGTTACAAATGATTAAAAATATTGTTAGGTCAAAAGCCTAGTTTTGCATTTAAAAAAAATAAAAGCTTTGCTTAGCTTTAGCTGTAAACAACAAACTTGAAGCCAATGATACATTTGTGCATGAGTCTGTTATTGGCCAGAGCTGTTATCTGCATACTGTCAAATGTAAAGTATCATGACATAGCAAACCCAACTCAATATATTACTCATTAGAATTTCAGCAGTTTTCAAATCCAGTTCTAAAGAGCTTACATTAAAAGATATTATCTCTTGTTCTAAATTCTAAGATTAAATTTAAAAAACACACCATAATTTACATTAGACACTGACAAATATTGACTTTGAAGATTTAGGTTTTGTTCTAATGTGCTAAATGCTTTCTTAGGAAAAGAAAAAAACCTTTTCTCATGCTTTTATAGACAAAGTATTCAGTTTTCAGGACATTCATTGAATTGCCAGATAGAAATCATTAAAAAAATAATCATATGCAACAAAATATTATCTTCCAGAAAAATGAACCTTTAACATCTTTTATTTTGTAATATGGGCTGTTAATGTTTTTTGTTTTTTTTTTTTTTTAAAAATATAATTTTCACCCTGTTGTAACCAAAAATACATTTATACGAAAATATATCTATTTAGCTTATTTTATTACAAAGAATTTTCATGCTATTTAAGGCCTGATAACAATGCTAAATTTTCAAGATAAAAATCCTGAAGATTCTGATGCTGAAAACAGCAGGAATTTAAGATGAAAACAAATTTCCAAATTAGGCTTGACACAATGTAATCTATTAGCTAGTGTTTATGTTCTGTTGAGTTCTGGAGATGGGAGTGTCAGGCCCTTAAATGCTGTCTGATAACTATCCAGTAGAGATAATTATAAATTTCTAGTGCACTGCATCTAACAAAGGGTTTACTCTATTTCAAATGGCAGGGATTATGAACTCTAGTGGGAGTTACTGAGTAATGTGGCCATGGTATTTTGTTGTTACCATGATATTTTGATGTAGCTACGGCATTTTATCACGCGAAATGTGACCAATATATGACTTTCTTAACTGATTCTCCCTTTTATAAAACAAACAATCAAACAAAAAGCCCCAAACCACAACAAAACCGTATTATAAGATTTTAATCATGTCAGATGGTCAGGTTTAAAGTTTTGTATCTCACCCAAAAGATTGACCGTGTTCTTGCCACATTCACATGCCAGAAGTATTCTCTATTGATTGAAAGTCTACTGCTTTTAGCAGTTAATAAATCCTAATTTACTGTTTACTGGCTTACAAAAGAGACACAATAACATTGCATATATTAATTGTGCTTTTGAAGTTAAATGTCATTTTTACATACCCATAATTTATTGCCATTTCTTTAGATTGACTAAACTTACACAGATGCCAGTTCGTAGCAGAGAATACTTATTTACCTCAGTTTTCTTTTGGGTTGTGAACGTCATCACTTATTTTTTTAACCACATGATCTCTGTCTTCTGACAGTACAACCCTAAGAAAAGGTGCTCACTCATAGTGTCAAATAAATGAAAAGAGACTAGTTAGTACATCTCAATGCAATATTTCATGGAGTATTTGACTCTGACTTGGTGTCAGTACTCAGGATGAGAAAGGTACTTCCATTAGTTAGCTTAACAGGACAAATCTTCAAAAAAAGTTGTGAATCTGTTTCAGAATGAGATAAAATAATTTTGGGGAGGAAATATGTAAAACCTTTGCTGAGCAGAAATCTTACTTAAAGGCTATAACTATGAAACTGGGTCAGCAGCACTGACTTAGAAATCTAAAACTTGGGGGTCCAAAGTAAGGTGATCAAACAGGACCCATGCAGTGGACAATTACTCATTCCCTTTCAGAAACATGCATTTAAGGAAGGTGATCTGAATTCCATTAATTAATATACTGTTCTCTTTTTCTTCAAGTACTTGCAGCATATATGCTTATATGGAGCGTATGTAACTAACGTGGAACACATCTACCTTTACTCAACTACTCCAGAGAGATGGCTTTCATTCTGCCATGGGTCACTGATTCATGAATTATAGTAACATTTATTGCAACATATTGCAGGACACGTTATTCCACAAAGGTGGATGAGGATTAAATGACTTCTAATGATCTGAGCATGTGGACATCATTACTTTTGACAGTGTTCTGATCTGGGTACATTATTCTCTATGCTTTATCTTTTCATTCCCCCCTCTAGAAAGTAAAATGGAGGCAAAGTGATCCTGCTGTCATCAACTCAGAGATCAAATATGAAAATCGAACAGCTAACACACACAGGTAAAATGAGATCAGGTTACCAGGAGTCAAGAAGACCTAGGAGTACACCAAACAGACCAGCACTGGAATAGACATGTAGTAGAGGGTATCCTAAATATATATTGATAGAACAGAAACTGTCAAATTTATTTTTTGATATTATTACATGAGGGAGTATTGGGTGACAGACACCACATCAGAAACTTCTATTTACAGAAACTTCAAACTACACTTATTTTTGTACACATGAAGTATTTGACTTGACCAAGAGAGTAGATTGCTATTTTTTAACAAACCCAAGCTCAGAAAAAATAGTACATTTAAAAGCTAAGGAAAAATTAGCAATTTTGAGTGAGGTAACCACTGAGTCAAAGAGGTGCAAGCAGGAAAGCAGGAGTAAGTTTGTACAGTTTGCTTAGCAAACAGGGAATATGCAAAAGTGGAAAATAAGCAAAAATCAAACAAACCAAACAAACAAACTCCAGAAACAATACCCTAAAAAAAAAAAATAATTATGTAATCATAGACTCACAGAATAGTTTGGGTTGGATGGCACTTTCAAAGATCACGTAGTCCAACTCCCCTGCAAGAAGCAGTCACATCTTCAGCTAGATCAGGTTGCTAAGAACCACATCCATTTAGATGAATTTCATGAAGGAAAAAAAAATAATGAATAGAATTTCTGAATTTCTGAAAGCAAACTTTGTGCTTTACCTGGACTTGGGTGTTGAAAAAGACAATACAAAATTACTGTCCTTTTTAATTACACGCCTACACACACCTTGTTTCAGCAAAGTTATATAGAAGAAGCTCAACAGCTACCAGTGAGGTCATCATCACCTTTCTTACCCTCTACTCCCTGCCCCAAAAAGGAACAAAAAAAGTGCTGGCAGCAATGTAGGAGTTTGAGACTTTTTGCAATTATTATTATTATTATTATTATTATTATTATTATTATTATTTATGTAAAAGAGGTTAAATTAGCTTAATTTCCCTCCACTCAACACCTTTGAAGAGATTTTAGCAGGGTAAAGACAGAATGCCAAATCATAATGTCCTAAATATGTGGGAAAAATTGCTTGCTGAAAGTAAGTCCCCTTCTCTTCAGCTAGCTACAATTAGCTGCCCAGCTTCAAAAAGATGAAAAAGGTGGGATAAATCCCATCATAAAAAGAATTCAGTGGAAAACAATCCATGAAAAAGGACATTCTTTGTGAAAAAAAGTATTTACCATCATGCATTTGGTGTATTTATACTTTACTTTTCAAAGTGTAATGAGCAGTTCATATAAATGGTAGGTTAAAAACGTGGCTAATTTAGTTATTGTTATTTCCTTTGGCATTCATTTTGATACGTATCTTGTTAAAGTCTTGATATATTATCTGCACTGAACTTGCACCTTTGGTGAATTGGTTACTTAGCTTCCAGCACTTGCATTTGGAAACATTCACGCTTGGAGTTATTTAGTGAAGGAGTGCTTGTACTTTTCTGACAGTTTTGTCTTTTTCCTACTTCTAAAAATCCAATATCCCAAAAAGTGTAGTATAAGAGGTGCACTACTCTGCAAACTCCTCTGAGAGAGGACACCAGTGGAGGAATGCAGAAGTATGAAGTGGCAGAAGTGTACAGCTTACACTTCCTTATTCTTCTCAAAGCTGGGGACAATGCCGAGAAATAAACCCAGGTAGGCTGCAGGGGAAGGATTGACTCTGGGAGACTGGGGGTTTTAAATGTTTGCAGTTGGGATATTTAATACAAAAAGGAAAAAAAGAATGGCTTAAAAACTAAAAAGCATTTTTCCTCTTGCATGGGATAAACAGATTCCTCCTAACTGGAACTAAGAGAAACTCCTCAATCTGATGACATCTGGCATGTGCTCTTGGAAAAGTCATGATATTGGGCTACAGGGAGATGCACAGGGGACTAAGACAGGATATACTGAGAGAAGATTGGTGGGAAGCAGACGGGACGACCACACTCTTGTGGAATCTTCCCTTGGGTGTCATGAAAGCTTCCTACAGTCCTGGTACTACGTATGAGCATATTCTAGTGACATATGAATCAAAGTGTAAAAGATACTGAGGACTGGAACTCCCATTAGTATTGCAGACTATAACTAGGAGGGCTTTCCTTTCATCTTTTCACTTCCTCAGACTCAAGTACTAAATAGTTAAGCATTTTATTCTGTTATAAATTATTGTTTCCATATCTCAAATTCCTACTCCTCATTTCCTTTTTTGCTACCCTTTGTGGCAGTTTGTTACATTATGTTACTTCAAACCAAGATTGCCTGTTTGACTATCATGCATCGGAGATGTCTGCAGTGTGTCTTTGAATTAGCTACTTTCTATAGCTGTTGGGAAGGTAACCATGACAACACAAAGCTTGTTGTAGACTTTAAAGCATCTCTTAAGATGGGATGGAAGAGAACATAGTAAACCTTGACTACCTTCCATATTTGAGTCAAATTAGATGTTGATTTGTCTATCCACGCATTTTTCTTCTTCTAGAGTCACTTGTAATAACTGTTCGCACAGCCAAGTTGGAATGAGGTGACCACTTTGACCCCAAATTTTGAAGTATATAGCAGGCTTTCCTAAATGTAGGTTGTTAGAGGTTCAGTGGATGTACCAGCTATCTTCTGCCATGCAGCCCCGCATGCATTCTCAATCCTGTCTCTCATATGCCTTAGAATCATCTGTATAAGCTAAGTAGTAAAATATACCTCAAAGATAAAATGTTACTTTTTCTTTCCCAATTCACTTGATAGTTCATCAGTCATCTCTTTCTCAGTACATTTTAGGAATGTCTTCAGTGAGTTCCTGGTGCTTCTTTTCCTTTTCTTAAGCATTCTCCTCCTTTTTCTGAGATTTAGGCTTTCTTTACTTTTTAAGGTAAAGTGGAATTAAACTAAACTCTCATGTGATGAAGAAGGAACTAATTCCAAATGTTAAAATAGATTGTCAGAAATGTTGACAAGCATAGATAGAATGTGATTTATAGACCTTTAAATTTTTAAATTAAAATCTTATATCCTTAGGTAATAGAGTAATGCTGTTGTGCATTGAATTCTTACACTGCATTCCAAATTATCTATAGTACATTAATTTACCGTAGATCTGTTTTAGTTGTTTGAGTAAAATAGACAAGATAAATTAAATTAGTTTGAACTGTAAGATTGTGGGGAAAATGAAAGCCCATGAAGACTGTCGGATGTAAGAAGTAACTGTTACCACTTTAAGTGCTACTTGTAAAATTGGGAATCTGGGAGACGTATTTGAATTTGGTTACTCTTTTCCTGGCTGATACGATGGATATCCTGTCAGGGACACATGGCTTAGGGGATCTGTAGCAAAGTTTGCCTTTCATTATGTCTCACGTTATAAATGGAAATTTCAGATCTCAAGAGAAGTCACTTGAAGTTGGGCCAGCAGTCCATTAGACCTGCATCCTGCCAGCCTCAACCCGGAATTCAGAGCTTTTGGTAAGATGCCTCAGAAAATTCAAATTATGCAGGAACCTGCCCATAAAGACATTTCGTTCATATCACAATTAATCATGTGTTTCTTTATATACTGAAATACAAAAAAATCCAGAAGTCTTGATTTTTTAAAATTTTAACTTCTTCAACTTCAAGTGATGGTTTAAAAAGGTTTTAAAAAATGGTTTTTAACTTCCAGTTTCAAATGTTTGGTGCTTGTACAGTCTGGGCATAGATATTGCAAAATACTTGCAGAGGCTATTCTTGATATTTTTCCCTGCAGTGTGGTCAAAGAAAGCACTTAGAGTAGCTTTGAAGGCCTCTTTGCAAATACCTTTTTGCGACCGCGGGGGAAGCAAGCAGGCAAACCAATATGGTTGATAAAGCAAGCTTCGTTTATTGTCAACAGAGATGGTCTTTTATATTGTCAGAGTTACATAAGTTTGTTATACTATAATATGATTGGTTGCTAGCAATATAATACTTCTACGTGATTGGTTGTATTTTGTTCAGTCCTTCCTGCTTGTGATTTCCATATCTGGATTCTACTTCCCTCTTAGGGGCTTTCGGTGCTTTCCCCTGTGTCCAAGGGCGATGTGTCCTTGCTTGTGATAGGCTCTCAAACTCCAGTTGTCATAGCTTCTGGTGTTTGCTAGCAAGTCCTGACTACAGGCCCTGACTACACTGTTGTCCGATCAATACAGAGTTGCGACAACGAACCATTTCCTTGTCCTGAGAGCCATTCCCCAACACCTTTTAGTTTGGGAGGATCAATAGTTTTGAAAAAGGATATCCAGGGAAAGAAAGGTCACTCAAAATTATTTCAGGATCTGGAATATTTGCTGAAATTAAGATTTACAAAGAAAATTCTAAGCCCTACCCGAGTAAGGGCAGAAAATAAGTCTCATTTCTTTGGGTTATTTTTTCCCCAGTAAAACTTTGGATTTGATCTACCATGATTTTTGGAACTTTATAGAGAAAAAATTAGTCACACAAAATAAAACAGCTATCTTACAGATTAAGATTTTTTTGCAGTAATAATATTTTATATAGCTTTTTGGGGAGTTCCAAAGTCCCTTTCATGCTGTACTATTTAGATTCCTAAGTAGTTACAGATGGCAGTTAAAATTCTTTTACAGATTACAAACTGGTAAAGCAATAAAATGAAAGAAAACAAAACAAAAAAAAGGTCACATCAGTGTGTCTGAGAATTATAGCCAAGACTACATTATTGATCATGCATTGTCACCTGAAAAAGTTAGTCCCTTGGCTGTCTTCACAGGGGGTACTTTTAAAGGCATTTTGCATCTTTGGTTAAATGGCTTTTCAGAAGTACTTGCCTATTAACTTTAACTGAAGGAATTCAGGCAATTAGCTTCCTAACTTAGATAACTCACTACTCTAACAGATTTGAGGGATGAGCTTAAGACAAGTTTATTCATCCGAACCAATTTTTTAGCCAAATGGGTTTGATGGTCCCCATTTCTTTTCTTTAGAAAAACTACACCGGCAGTTTCATCAGAAGCAGAGACCTATTGTGTTATGTACTTCATTCTCTCCAAAGACAGGAAAACCATTAAAATGAAGATGATTATTACCAGTATTTTCATATTTTAGCATGGAGAAGGCTAAAAGAACCCCAAGAATTCAGGAAAGGGGCAAGTCTAACATTTAATATTTTTGCAGATCTTTTTGAAGCAAAACAGAAAGTGCTTCATTGTGAGCATGTCATTGTCAGTCAACCCAATGCATATTCGAGACCAGGATGGAAGTAGATGATAAATAGATTAAGAAGCTGCTGATCTATGTAAGACACAGCAATGTTCTTCTGTGACATCTGAATCCCTACGCATGTCACATCAGCATCATTTTCTAGGAAGGTGCTTCATTATGTCAATGTTTGCCTCCTGGATGTGGCTTTTGGAGAACTGAGGGTGAAATGTTTGTAGACTAAACTAGCTCCAGAGACTGCACCTTCTGAAGACCTATATGCTGATTTCTTTAAGCACAGTGTGTAACTAATTTATGAGGTAAAAGCTTGGTAAAACCTCTTTAAATTCTCATCTTTACTTTCTTCTCCAACAATATGAAGAATATCAGTTTTATGAAGAGTGACTCACTAGAAGCCTAAAATGTAGGTATAAATCTGTTGTGGCTTAAACCCAGCAGTTCTCTGATCCAGTGGTTGCTTCCACAACGGTAAGCATGTGCCACTTTCCTTGGCGGGTTGGTGGAAGTGTGATATAATCAATCTGTCAGGCCTCCCCATATTTGCACTTCAGCCATTGTTCTACATACCAAAGAGGCTTTAGCTGCTTGGCTTACTTAATCACAGCACATGTTTCACAGTCTTGAATGACCTGGGCTATAGTGTTGTCATGGGTTCAGCAGTAGCAGTCATTTTTCTCCTTCTTAGTAGTTGGTGCAGCACTGTGTTTTTGACTTGT